>JAHBMJ010004205.1:0-12500 GCA_018398765.1 Chromera velia | reverse complement strand
GCCTGTTCGTTTGCGCATCTCTATGCCTCCCTGGCTGTCTGCATCTGTTTCTCGGTGTCTCTTTCTCCGGATCTACTGCTGGCATCGTCTTGTGTCCAATTCCTTTATTTTTCTGTCAAGACGATGAGAATGCTCGATGGTGTTTGTTTTCACTTTTCTCGTCTTTCGGCAACCCAAAGTGATGCATGCGTGCGTAGAGGACAGGAGGGGAAGTCTGAGCATGGTTCTGGAAAGTAATTGAGTGTAGGGACCTGGGCTGCGTCGCTCCTTTTTTCTCCTTTGCATGTCTGAGTGCTGTCAGTCTGTATGTTGGTTCTGATTTCTTTTGCTTTGCCATCTGGTGATGATGCAGGTGGAAGGTGTCGGAGTCTGACATTTACGCGTGAGTTAGTCCGTGAGCGAGTGGGTAATTCATTAGCAACCTCGCAAATTGTTTGTGTTTTGCTTTTCATATCTGCCCTGTTCTGACCATCTGTCTTCCTCTCTCTCAGCCACTCCTTGTCCTCCAGTGACTCTACACCTACCACGTGCAAGCACACACCGAGATCACATTCGGGGGACAAGAAGACATCACGCCGGCAGAAAAGCGAACTTTTGCACGAGTCAGAAAGAACCCACAATACCTTCAGACGCAAATGCATTCGCTGCGTTGGGTCTTCATTCTCGCTCTGTGCCTCTCTCTCTCTGTCTCTGGGGCATCCCTCCCGATCTCTTCCTGGGGTTTCGTTGATTTGCGTCTCTGCAGACATACTTTTTTTCTTTTTTCTTGTATGAAGAGACACTGACGCTTTTCGCTCCCTCCCTTGATATGGACAGATACACGTTGAATCCCGACAACTGGAGACCCTCATGGGTGCCCCCCGACTTCGATATTCTGAACGCGATAGAGTGGAAGGAGGTCGGGCCCTCCCAGCAGGAAGAGAACGGGAAAGTAAGACCTGTGGTCCTCTTTGAGCCCAAAAAAGGGGGGGACGAGGAGGATGAACACCGCCCCCTGCACGTGAGTGCCACTCTCCAGAGCATCGACACGAAAGGACTCAAGCCCACTCTGTACGCTCAGAAGTGTTTGAGGTTCCGCAGTGTCATGAGCGAGGTAAGCTATCTAGCTGCCTTCTTGCCTGCCTGTTTTTCTCTTTCTGTCTCTTTGTCTGCCTGTCTGTCTGTCTATCTGTCTGTCTGTTGTGTTCATGAAGAAAAGGAGGGAGAAGAAAAAGAGACATACAGTCTGTCTGTCTATCCATTTTTTCGTTTCTCTGATTTTCCCATTTGTCCTTCTGCCTGTCTCTTTTCCCCTCAGTGTGGACGTTCTCACACTCCGTTGGGTTTCCCTCTTTAAGGGGAACAGTCTCCGGTGGCGTGTGCACGTGAGAGTGGTTACGCAAGTCACGCGTGTGTGTGCCTGGGTATATGCGTGTGTGAGTGTGTGCACGTGCTGGCTTGAGCCGCGCAAGAGTCGGGGAGAAGCTCAAAGAGGTGAAAGAAAGAGACGTAAAAAAAAACGGATTCAGCCCCCCGCCCCGTCTGGATCAAAACCGTCCATACCCTTTGTTTTGTTTTGTACCCAGTGGAATTTGAGGTGGAAGCAGAAGCAGAGAAGCGAGAGGGAGGCACAAGAGAGTCTTCCACAATGGAAATCGTTTGGCATGGTCATGAGAGAAGAAAGACATTTATTTCGTCTGCATGCCCCTGGAAATTGATGCATCCAGGGTCTCGAGCTGGAGAGCTTTCCTTTCGACTGTCAGAACTTCAAAGTCTTTTTCGGACAGAGCGATGTACCGACTTCAGAGATGATTTTGAACCCGGATGCAGACGAGAACGGCAATTTTGTCAAGGTCCGTCCGTTCCAAAAGAAAGAAAGAAAGAACTGCTCTCTGACTTTAAGCGTCACGATGGCTGGAGAGACACATGGTGAAAAAAGGGACGGAGAAGTCTCTCTCAATCTCCTGGCAGCACTTTTTTCTTTTTTTTCTTTTACGCGAGCAACCGTCTGTCTCCTGTTTGAGTTCCTGTTTCTGAGTTTGCTTGAGTTTAGGGACCAAAAATCCGTAGCGTTGCAGACTTTTAGGTGTCCTTCTCTTTTTTTGGCAGCCTTTCCTTCCTTTCTCACAATTTGTCCTGGAATCGCTCATTCCTTCAGCCGACCGTCTCTCTTCCTGCTACCCATCTCCTTCCCTGTTTCTTTTGTGATGACAAGAAAAAACATACAGAGCAGCGTTGTATGCCTTCCCGCTTTTCCTGGAGTCGGTTCAAATGTCTCCGCTCTTCTACGCTCTCCCGGGTCTTCTTTCTTTCTTCTTGTGTGCAGGTGAATCAGAACCTCTCTGCACTCACCGAGTGGGACGTGAGACCGCCCTGCCTGGACCTCGTCACGCACCGGTGAGAGGAGGCGGGGGGGGGGCTTAGAATGGTGTATGGTAGCAGGTGTGTGTGTGTGTGTGTGTGTGTGTGTGTGTGTGTATGTATGTGTTTGTTTGTTCATTGATCAGTGGAATTATCTGCATGGAACCAGCGGCGTGTCTCTTTCCAACTTTCAAGTGAGGCGCATTCAAAGTCCCACAGCCCATCTGTTCAATGATCACTTTCAAAGAAGAACTTTAGGCGAGAATGAATGATTAAAGGCCGAGAGAAAAGCATGAAAAGAGTCATACAGACCTCGTCACACAAATCTTTTTCTTTCCCTGCTTTGCAGAAAAAACGAGATGAACGAGAAACTAGAGCTCCAGAACGTTGCCTACCAATCCTTCGTCCTCGTTCTCCGAGGAGCCCGCGAGTGGACTGTCTACGCCTGGCGAATTTTCTTCGTTCTCTCTATGCTCATGCTCGTTGCAAATCTTGCATTCGCGTCAGTTAGTCAACTAGTCAGATGGAAGGAAGAGAGGCATGTGAGAAAGCAGGGAGAAGAAAAAGGCATCGTTTCTCAATCAAGAGATGAGACACTGTATTTCTGTGCCTGCACACCTTCACTTATATTTTCTTCCCACTCTTCTTTTCCCCTTTTTTGCTTATGTGTTGTGGCGCGTTTGTGCTCATGCCTTCTGTCTGTAGCCCCCTCTCCTCCGCCGCCTGCATGTCTGCAGACTGCACCCTGTTGATTCCCTCTCCGATCGCCTTTCTCTCGGAGTGACTCTTCTGCTGACTTGCATTGCCTACTCCTTGGTGGTCGGATCGAGTCTCCCAATGTTGGGGTACCTGACGATTCTGGACAAGTACATTACGGCGTCGTACGTGTACATCTCCTTTGTGCTCATTGCCAACGCAGCCGTTGGGTCGGACATTCTGACGGGGTCGTTCATCGAGAAATTCGCAATGACCGTCTTCCGGAAGGCGGTGCGTCAGGGACCGGGCTGCTGGGTGTGAATACTCTTTCTCTGACCGATTTTTCATAAATGAATCGTCCGCTTTTGCCTCTCTGCATTTGTTTTCTCCGCACAGGGCTTTTTCGTGTCGCTGTGTCTGTGAGAGAGAAAGGAAGGGGGGGGAAGGAGAAAGGAGATAGAGATGATAAATGAAAACATTTCAATTGATTTTCAACTTTGTCTCTTTGAAGCTCGCATATAGGCAGTGCGATCAGCGTTGAATGCACTGCTTGATCCTTGGTATTCACTCGTTCTTCCATTTGCTTTGCAAAGTAGGTTAGTTGGTCGGTTTCTTTCCTCTTCGTCTATCCAATTTTCCACTTCCCTGTTTCTTTCTGTTTTACCCTCCGTGTTCTATCTGCAGCACGACCACACCGAGGCAGTGGACGAATTCTTCATGACCCTCTCCCTCCTGATTTGGGCAGTCTCCCACATCTGGTTGTTTGTGCAAATCTGCGCGTTCATCATCCCGAGGGAGAGGAAGAAACTTTACACGCACTGGTGAGTCAGTCAGTCAGTCAGTCAGTCAGTGAGTCATCTGTTTTGCTTGCATCTACGTCAGGGTATCCGTTCGACGAATGGAATCGGCCTGCACTTTCTCGGCACTTTTGTGTGTGTCTGTGCTTCCCTCGGGACTTTTCTGATGAGGTCAATCCTCATCTTTTTGGTTTTCTTCTTTTCTTTGCACGCATCTTTCCTTCGCTGCAGGTCTGAAGGGGAAAATGTTGACATCTCGAGGAGCGTCTTCGGTCAGGGAAGTGGGGCAGACGAGCTGACGGTGTGCGCAGACAAGACCCACACCCTCCTGGCGCCCTCTGGGAAGAAGATGGGAGTCACGTACCTCCACAGAAGTGCTCTGGAACTGTTCGAAGACCAAAAGAAAGAGTCGGAAGCTCTGAGGGATTTCTTCAGAAGGGGCACCCAGACGAGCATGAAGTTGAAGTCCATTCAGGAACTGTCAGGAGAGTTGGGCGGGGATGAAGAAGGAGAGACAGGCAACGGTGGGGAGGGAGGAGGCGAGCACGACAAAGAGACGCCCCTGTTGACAGAAGAAGAGCGACGCCTTTTGGACTGAGAAATGAGGACAGAAAAGAGATCTGATGACATCAAAAAAGATCAAGTGACTGTTTGGTACGGCAAGGGATTGCTTTGTGCCGTCTGTACAGCGGCTCTTTAACTTTTCTCGTTTGGGATCTGTATCTTTCGATCAATGTCATACTTCACAAGACAATTCAATGATTCAACTTGAATTGCAATGTTTTATTTACATTTCAGATTTGTATCCATTCCCTCTAGTTTCTTTTAAAAAATCTTTTGCCGCACATTGAAAGTTAGACGAGACTTTCTTTTTGCCCTATGCACTGATACAAAACCTTTTTTTTTCTCGTATTTAGCAGAGTTTGTCCGAACTTATAGTTTCAAACTAGGTTTCAAATCAAATTAAATCATATTTGCAACTAGGCGTGGTTTATGGGGGGCATTGACTTAAAGTTTGTTCCTAGCGTCTGGCCTATACGTCTTTCGTCTCTTCCTTCTATCCTGGCGTGGTTTATACATACATACATTCTTACATATATTCTGCACTTGGAGAATATAATGTATACACAATATATATAATAATAAAGACTATGTTCAAAAAAATAGTAACAAAGGGACAAAGTTGTTAAGTCCCGACAAACTTAAGTACCGAAATCCGATATACCTCCCTGAACCTAATGTCCACTTGAAAAAAAAATATCAAGATCGTCCGCGCCTGCGGCGCGGCCAATCAAGTCTATCCAAATTTGCAGCCTAGCAAATCTCATTCAAAGAATATAAAAAAAAAATTAAAAGAATAATAACGTATGAATAAATTGATATATTGCCTTTAAAATACTATTCATGCCTAAGTTTTGTACATTTCATCATATATAATCATACAATATCAATATTACATCCTAGATTACATCATACATAGCTCGGTACTAGTATATGGTCATATATAACATCTCTATTCATTCATCTTCTGAATCAGAATCAGCAAGATTGCTCAACCTGCAGATTTCACGGGCTTGCATCTGCGTTTGGCGAGCTCACACTCTGAGACCACGCGCTTGACAAAGAGCAAGCCTCTTTTGTTGCTCTTGTCTCTCTACCTCTCTCTGCTGGGCCTCACTCTGTTCCTTCCCAGCTGCTACCAGAAAATTCAAAGACAAAGAAGCTTGGGCAGAGCCTGCAAGCGGAGAGGCAACTTGTTGTGATGAAGACACAAGAAAGGGGGAAGGTGCGGAGACCGTTCACGAAAATCTGTATTCAAAATTTATCTGCAGTGTCTCTCCTGAGCGAGGAGACCACTGATGTCTCGCATCTGCGTAGAAGTCAAACACAATTGCCCTTTCCACTTCCTCAACAGGATTTCTTCCCTCAGTGAGGGCGAGAGAGCGGGCACGAAGCTCATTTCTGGCCTCCTGCTTGCTCAGTGAAGACAGGCCGTTCACTGAAATTGCTCTCTGTCTCTCTCGCCTTCTCTGCCTCACTGCGTTGGACTGCTGAGTGCGTGCTACAAATTGATCTCCCCATAGGGGTAACTCAGGGAATGACGGGGAGAGAGGAGGAAAGACTGACAGTGGGAGATCGAGAAGACTTCTACTTTACACTTTTTCTCGTTCGAAAAGGCGTTGAGCTCGGGTTTACCACCGTACTTGGTTGACTTCTCGATGTGGTCGGCATACTCAAGCAGGTCTTTGGGCTGCATCAGAAGGGGGAGAAAGGAGAAAAGGTGGAGAAAAAAATGAGACCATCAATTAGCTTTTTGAAAAAAAATGGGCAGACTGTCAATTGAATTAATTTCCGAATTCCCTCTCAAAGTTTAACCGTACCACATAATCCCACCCCACCCCACCAACCTCTATGTTATGTGGAAGGTCTAGCTTCAGGTGGAGAGTTTGGTAGGCCTCCGTCTCCGACCAGTTCGTCTCCTGCGCGATCGCTTCTGCTGCCTGCTCGAACGCGGCTGCCAGCTCCGGCAGCTCGCAAACCCCACGAGTTCTGATGTTGTTTGCCACAAGGGCCCTATACATCTGCGCTGTGCCTTCCGGGAACTGGAACGCAAAGCAGTAGTAGAGGCAGTTGCCGTCTCCCTATGCGTTCTTCAGTCGAAGTCGTATCGCGCCCTCAGGAATTTCATCTTCGAACACCAGGGCGCCGATGGGGTCAGGGAAAGTGACAGCAAGAGACACCTGCGGAGTACAGGGAGCAAACAGAAGCAGGATCAATGCCAGAAAGACTCAGTCAAAGGCGAGAAGGGAGACGGTGAGATCCGAAGGTAGAAAAGAAAATGTTTACAAAAAGGAAGCAGATTTGCGAGCTGTCAATGAGGGGGCATTCTTTCAAAAAACAAAGCATCTGGGAGAACTGACTTTCTGTTTTTTCGTTGGAGGGCCGTCGCCTTCCTCCTGCTCTTTTCCGACGGTTCCGTCTCCACCCTTCAAGTTGTCTTCATCTGGAGAATTCTCGTCGTCGTTGTCACCCTCAGGACCCTCAACATCGATCAGATGCACCTGCAAGCAGGGTACAAAAAGGAGAGAGAGAAAACGAATGAAAAAAGCGTGTTTGAAAATCTGTCAGTCTTGGTGCAGTGCTGGAAATTTGCTGACCTGAATAGCATCTGTGCAGAAGCGCTGGGAGACCGCAAGCTTCCCACAGTCAATCAACCATCCCCTTAGTTTCTCTATGTCCGTCTCCGAAAGAATCTTATCTGTAGAGGGAAACTCAATCGGGTTGCCAGGCTCCCCTCTCTGTTGAGTCCCTTCTGCCCTCGCTGCTTCTCATTCCATGGTTTTTTCCTCTTGCTCTGCAGCAATGCATGACTCTCTTCCTTCGACACAGGCTTGAAAAAGCCCATGATTGACTGTGATTGCTTTGGCTGTGGTTTTGCAGGTCTGGGGTGTTGGGGTGCAGTTACAGCAGAAGAGGGAGCTTTCTCTGGAGGGCTGGCAACAGCAGAGGGGGGGGGCGGAGGAAGGAGACGGCCCGGTGGCTGCCTTTGCCTTTGCAAAGACAGGGTTCTCACCCTTGGAAATAGGGGGGGCGTTGTTGTTTATTGCGGCGGAGGCTTGTGAGGCCGGGACAAGGGACTGTAGACAGCGTGCGACTGCCCTCGCTTGACTTCTGTCTGAAAGGCCGACGAGAGATCTATCGTTGGGATTCTTGGGATCAAACTCCCTCACCGACTTAGCATTCTTCATGCCGACTGCTTCTCTGAGCTTGGTGTACACCTCCTGCTACTTGTCGGCCTTTCTGAGGGGCCTTTCTAGAGCCTTGAACATGCTCTGCAAGAAGGCAGGGTCTTCCTTCGACATGTTGAAGGAGTAACCCCGAGGGTGGAGTTGGGGGTCCGGGTGTCGCACGAGGAGTTTCCTGCCAGAAAGCCTTCTGCAAGTCTCAGTTTCTCTTAGACTCCGGCAAAGTAAGATCAACCACCAACACTTTGTAGGCAATCCTTCTGATGCTGTGAATCCTTCTTCTGTTCGGTCACGTTGGGTACTCTGAGAGGTAAGGTAATTGAACGAAAAGTCTGAAAGTCCGTCAATCTCGTCGATTTTTTTTTCTTCAGGGTTTAGATACACTTGCACTTCGGGAGACGGGTGGACACGCATGTAGCTGCGATTCTTTAGCATGCAGCTGCATGCTGCCTTTCAAGACACCGCCTGGCCGCGCCGCAAGTCAAGACACTGCCCGCGCCTGCGGCGCTGCCTTTCAAGACACCGCCCATGCCTGCGGCGCGGCCGGTCAAGACACTGCCCGTGCCTGCAGTGCGGGCTTTCAAGATACTGCCCACGCCTGCGGCGCGGGCGTTCAAGCCTATCAAAAAATACGGCCTCACCATTCAAGTGGATCTTAGGTTTAAGGAGGTCCTTTTTAATAATAAGTTTTTATGCCAGCTTTTTGTATGAAGTATTTAGCTAAAAAAACTAAATTAAATTTAATTTCTAGCTCAGGTCTAGCTCAGCATATAAGTCTTCTCCTTGTTTGTCAATGTCAAATTATCACTAGTTTGGTAATAGACCAACTACTAAACTGACTGTATAAACTTGAGTAGGAACTTAACTGGCATTGTCCTAGGCATTATCAAGAATTTGGTTTTGAAAATGACTTTTATAACATTAGTTTACATACATTACATATATATATATATATATATATATATACATTCTTGATGGACAGAATTTAATGTATATATGTATGTACAAACCACGCCTAGATTTACAAATATATACAAACAATTTTTTTTATTTATTTATACTAAACCTATTTAGACACTAACGGTGTAAGCCGACCTCCGGCAGTGGACCGCGGGCAAAACCTGGAACATCAATTCTATGTTATGTTATGTTAAACATTCTACATGCTAATAATTGATATATAGAGTAACATTTTCACTGCCTAGTTCACTGCATGACATTTTGTAGTGCTGCCTGTAGTGTAAACAAACAACGGACATTAAAATACAATATACATCCAGTCTGTATGGTAAAAAAAAATTATGTTGCATAGGTAATGGTAAATCATTAGTGATAAGTGATTTACTAACTGACTTAATGGTTCTTGCTTTTTCTTGTAAAGGTCACCCCCCCCAAACCGGAAAAAATCTTTTTAGAATGTTCGGCGGCCTAAAATCTAGCCTAAAATGCTGGCAAAGATGTTGCAGCGCGCTCAAAAGTGAAAAAAAGAAACAAAGAAAGAAAGAAAGAAAGAAAGAAAGAAAGAAAGAAAGAAAGGGGGCGGGAGAGAGAGAGAGAGAGAAAGGGGGAGAGAGGGGAGAAGGAAATAGAGAGGGGTGGGGCGAGAGAAAAAACGAGAGAGAGAGAGAGAGAGAGAGAGAGAGAAGACATCAGTGAAGGTTCTGACAGAAAGACTGAGGGAGATCATGGAACAGCGCAAGGGAATAGAGAAGGAATCCGATCAGGCCATTCCTGCGAGAACAGAAAGAAACACATGCAGCTAGAAGGGGACAGCTAGGGCGGAGTGATCATTCCTGGTAGTGTATGAGAAGGATGAGTTTTCAGCAGGAGCGCAAACCGCTGCAGACCCGAACACACATTCTGATGAAAGCGGGGAAAGGCGCACTTGTGTCTGCGGTGGGTTCGCGAGGCCAATTCTTTCCTTTTCGGCGTCAAGTGTTGATGGGAGTGTCAGGCCCTTCTCCATCACTTTCAACGAGTGGCAAGACTTTGTCGGGTGAGAATTCAAAGGAAAGAACACAATCTCTCTTCCCTTCCTTCATGCATCCGAGCCGGGACGAGTAAATCTTTCAATTTTGAATTATGAATGTGACCTGCAGCGCACGCCTCACAGCCCGATCTGCAAGCATGTGCACGGACGGACAGAGGGAGGCACACTACCGGCCTGAAGTACACCTGATTCTGATGAAGTAAACGACGTGAGAAACTACCATCGGTGGACGGGGTTGAACAAAAAAAGTCTGCAGGCAGGCACTTGATTTGCGTAAGAAATCGCTTCGGGGACTCCCCGTCACCTTCCCCATTCTCCATCGTCATTAAATTCATCTTCAAAATTTTCAAAGACATCCTCGACTGGATCCACCAAGTAGTGCCTCTCTGTCGAGCTCGGAAGAAGCTCCGTCTCCTTCCCTGTCCCCGTCTCCTTCTCTTCCGTCACTTCCCTGGGTTTCTTTACCGGGTCTGCTTCCTTTTCTTCTCCCTCTCCCGACTGGAACCTCGGCCCCGCCCGACTCCCTTCTTGTATGCTCTCTATCAGCAAAGACTTTGTCTGTGCGCATCGGGTGATGACAATCTCGACCTTCTTCTCCCACTCCCAGCCGTCTCCGGTCAGAGACGGGAACAGCTCCTTCGCTATGTGCACCTCGAAGTAGAAGTGGTTGGAGACGCCGCCATTGAGAATGGCACTCGGTGCATAAACCAGGAAGCCGTCTGACTCCTGCACGTGGTCAGAGTCCACTGAAAGGAAAATCCGATCCCCCTGCCTGTGAGGCTGTGACGGCATGGCTTCTATCGAGATCTGCCGACTTGGAGCCTCTCCCCGTCTCTATCTTTCCCCTCCTTACTGCTTCAGCACCAATAGGGAACTAGCTTTCACATTGCTGTCTAGGTTCAGCTTCTCATCGCTGCGTACCTCTTTTGGCTGGCAGGGCACTGGACAGGCAATTACTTCAACACGACAAAGAATCACTCCTTTCAGTCTGAAGACACACAGATGGACGACCGGACGAATGGGAGTGCGACCCAGACAATTGGCTCAAAGGTTCATAACCTGTCAGGCAAATGAGGCCACGCTTGCCTGGGAAACAAACGCTCTGATCGCTCTCATGAAAGGCAGCGAGCTTCCGAGTGTTCAGGTGTCTGCATGAATTCAGCTATAGGCACTGAGTATCACTGCGTAATAGTGCGTATACACGAACATGCCATCACGTGCCACTCGCGCGTCTCCAATCTCGGCCATCTATTAATATAGACTAGCCTGGCCTGTCAAAAAAGTGAGCCGGTGAAGATCACCAGGCCCGCCAAATATCCCTGGCCTGTAATGGGCTGGGGAACAAAAAATGCCTGGGGGGGGGAAACAAGCGCGCGCGAAGCACGCGCTTGCAGTTTATACTAGGTGCTATAGCGCAAAGCTTGCGCAGCACGCAGCAAGTCAATCCTAGCATCATTCAACATTATTGAAGTCTAAATATAAAAAAGTAACGTATTCTCTTTAAAAAAAATAATTTAGTAAATCAACAAATCAAATTATATTTGAATAACTTCAGTTGATAGATTTAACAGATAGACATAGTGGGAAAGCCTAGTGTGGAACCTATCAATCAATCAATCAATCAATCAATCAATCAATCAATTCTGTGGACGCGGCATGCATGAAAAAACCCTTAATCATCATTCTATTTAAACTTAACTTTTTTTAAAAAATCTAGATTTAACACTTCTTCATTAAATTTATACTAGTTTATTTTTAAAAATCGTACATAAAATAATTTTTACCATACATATTTCAGAAATTAATTTAACACACTGTTTAGCTCGGGCCTCTTTTTGCTTCTCGCCCTTCTATACAAGCAACACGTGCACGCCCTTTCTTTTGAAACCACTCATCATACCTACCATGCTTTAATGGACAAAACACAATGTCTAGCCGGGGAAATCGATGGCCTGGGGCCTCGCTGTACAACTTCTTACATGTCGGACATCGTTTTTTTCAACCTTGGTTCCTTTTTTCACTTTGTTCGCCTCTTTCAAATCGGGAAGAGAAGCAAGAAAGGCTTCTTTTGTGCTCCACACCTGCGAACACCAATAATACCCACCCTGAACTCTCTTGTGAAACGGCTTACCAACATCTTTCCCACATCTTTTGCACTTCTTTTTTTGTTTATCTTCCATTGCATTTTGCTCTCCCCCCACCTCCCCAACGTGCGTTTTTTCCCTCTGCGCAGAGCTGAAAAACCAGACGAGACAACTCAGGAGAGCGCGTTATTTGCAGACTGCAATCTGGTGTCCCTGGAGTGTTGACGCCTCCCTTCTCTTTGTTGACTCCCACTGGCAGCTGCCGTAGCCAAACTGTCTGCGCCCCCACTCTGCTCTACCTGGGTCCCACTCTGCACCCCCGCTAGAATGGGATCAGACTTTCCTACCGGCCCCTCGACTGGGGATGATCCAATCTACATATACAGATCGACACCCTCTGGATCTGAAAGGCAACCGTTATCTACGTGAATTAACATTAACTCCCATACCCGCTCCCACTTTTCCCCCGCAAGTTTCATACTATCATTCTCCACATCTTGAAATGCATATTTGACTTGCACAACACGATGTCGTAACTCAAGTGGGGGAGGGATCAGTCGATAAACTTTCATACGGATGAGTTTGGCAGTCAGAGCGAGGGCACTCATCAGTGCTCCTATCAGGAGATGGGAAACAGACGAGACTCCAACAAAGATTCGACGGATCCAATGCCATGCATCCAGCCGAACGAAGATCTCAGGCCCCCTGGATTCAAAAGAGAGAAAAGAATGATGATGCGAGTGCCCTGTCGAGCCCTCCGATCCCCTTCCTCACGTTTGCCTGAACAGCACTCACAGTCAGTGTACCCCAACTGGGGCAGCGATGGCTTAAGTGAAGGGTCGAGATC
>JAHBMJ010004204.1:134531-160751 GCA_018398765.1 Chromera velia | reverse complement strand
TGCAAAGTTATATCTTTTGAAATTTTGCGGTGAATTATTGAACATACGGTAGTAACTAAACTGACCAAATTATAGCGAGGACGACCTGGTCGTTCATGGCAGCTCATGCAACGTAAGCGGCAACGCCTCGCCTCCCAACACAGGTCATCGAAAAAGGACTGCCACTCGTCGTGCCTCAACTTGAGAAAGTCGAGGTTGCATAGATGTAGTCGATACTCTGTATCCTGGATAGAGCAGATGTGATCCATCTCAAGATTCCAGCGAAAGAAAGTGATCTTTCGCCGTCTCCCTCTTCCAGGTATCCATCTAAATTGTTCCACTAACTGCAGAGGCTCCCCACAGCCAGTCTGCCCACACACATCGCCCATTCCCATCAAGATCCATGCATGTGCGTGCTAAGTAAGCACATGTCACTCTTCTCGCGATGGGACAGACGAGAGAGAAGGAAGAAGACAGGAAGCAACAGATGTGCCCCCCATGAAAGTTACAATCTTTAAGGCTTTAGTCTACCTGTGAAAATTTGCGAGATTTAACTCTTTATAGGTGGAGCCTGCTCGACTATATATGGTTTTAAAGGGTCTTGAGCTTCGTTGTGAGGTAGCTTTTCATATGGTAGTAGTGGAGAACTGAATCTGCTGTTTGATTAATTTTTAGCTCTGATATCATAATCACGATACGTAGACGGTCAGCATGATTGATGCATGCACATGCAGCCGGGCCCGCTAGGCGGATGCATGCATGCATTTAAATTCAACAGTGCCAACTGATTTGCAACGAGCTACAGATGCCACTGCATCATGCATCGTCACTCATATGTCACTCATGCAGTGCGCGTGATGCGCGCGTGCGCGGGTCGAAGTTACCGTCGAACTTGCATGTGACATTAATTGAAAGCGATCGTCGACCTCTGAACTTGGTCTCACTTTACTTGAGACTGTGCCATTCATTTCACAATTAAGAATGCATAAGAATGCCAAACTATATATGTATACATCTCTGGTAGCTATGGTGTACACGTGAATCAGGATTCTCCCAAGGAATCAGGTAAAAACGCGGTCACAAAGCACTTTTGGATCCTCTGTGTACTTGGAGGTGTCTCGGTGTCTTCGATCTGTATAGAGTCCGAGCTCGCTTGATCTTCGACCTTGATCGGAAACTTCGTTGACTCCTTTGTCGGGTTGCGGAACCAGAGAGGCACTTCTCATCTCAGCTGGGTTCAAGCAGTGGATAATTTCAGAGCCAGCGAGCGGCTTCGCGTGCGGTCTGTCTCGGTGATTAGGTGATTGTCTCGCCCGTTGCCGAAGCTCTGATTCAAGTCGCTGTTGACTGAGTTTGTCTTTTGGTCACGAGGACAAGTCTCTGCTCGGGATCGCGTTCCTCTTCTTCGGGTTGAGAAAAGTTTCGTTCGCTGCTCACTGCCCGAGTCATTCGTTCTCTGAAGGACTGTTTTGTCTCCACCGCCATCAGCGACCTGTCGCGAGTGTCTTCTCCTGAGGTCAGTGAGTGCCTGTTTGGAGACTTCCCCCCCAGCGGTGTTGAAAAGTAGACTCCTTGAGAGCTTGTTTGCAAATAATCCAATCGTGAATTGACTCATGTGCGTTGTTTGATATCCTGCAGAGATCTCTGAGGCCGGGGCTTCTGGTTGTCTCTCTGGTTGGCAATTTTGCTTGATTGACCGATTGTCCGTAATGGAGGCAAACGCGGGGGGTGGTGTGCTTTTTGCTTGCACTGGGGTGGAGCCTCGGGAGGGGCAGATGCTGGTGGTTGTTGGGAGCAGCTCTGAACTCGGAGAGTGGGACGCAAGTCGCGGTATCGCTCTCTACCGAGTGAAGAACCCTGCCTTCTCAAGAGTGTGGATGTCGTTTCCGATGCATCACAGCACGTGCTCTCAAGTACGATTTCAGTTTGCCCTGATCGAATCGGGTTCGTCATCGTGTGATGCAATGCCTTTGTCCAATCATGGGTTGACTCAATGGTCTCAGAGCTCTTTCCAAGTCACCTCTGCGCTCTCAGCAGCAGCTTCCCCGAACGGTCGAAGTCAGGACTGTTTTGGGTGCGTCTGGGAGCCTTTGGGGTGTGGGCCGCGGGAGGTGGAGGTCGTGAATGGTGGGTTTGCGTTGTTTGGTGGGCGATGGGGAGAGAGGGAGACGCAGGTGACTCCGTTAGCACAAGAGGACATGGTGTCAGCGCAACAGCACTTCGAAGTCTCTGAGCACCCGCCACCCTCTGTGTCCTCAGAGTTCGTACCTGAGACGGGCAGGGAGAAGAAGATGGGGGGAACGCATGGCGGAAAGAGCCTCGGGGGTCCTTTTGAGGGCCACTGTTTGGTCCGTGACGTCCCTGTAGAGAGTGACTCTGCATTGCTTTCTGCCTCTCCACTGCCTTCTGCCCATTTATCTTCTTCACACAGAGAGAGTGGAAAGGGAAAGGAGAAGGGGGGTGGGACGGGTCCGTATGTACAGTTTGAGGATGATCTTCTCATTCGCAGAGACAGGGTGTCGTCACAGCACGATGTTGAGAATGCCAACACTCTGGTTTCATCTGCTGAGTCTGCTGAGAGTAACTGTGTGTCTGTTTCTCGGGGTCGTCTTGAGACCTCTGCTGATGTGTTTATGCGAAGGCAGGGGGGTGGGGTGAACGGACTGAAAAGAGGGTATGAAGACAGTGACTGTCACGAGGCACTCCGATTTGCACCTGCATCTCTGAAGAATCGGTGGGGGGTGGGGAGGGAAGAGGGGGATTTGCTGGGAGGGGCTGGGAAGAATGCAGGGGGTGTGAATGGTGTGACCCGGTCCGGTGGATGCGATGTTGTGCCTGGTTCTGGTCTGTTGGTCGGAGAGAGTGACTCGATCTTCCAACAGCCATCTGTAGACGGGCAGTGGCTGTGCTCGTCTGCCGCATGTGGGGGATCAAAACGCCGCCGTGTCTCTTCTCTTTCCGCTTCAGTTTCCGAACCGCAGTCAGACAAGGGAAGCCGTCAAGTGAATTTGGCGAGAGAAAGAAATGTTTCTGCACACACCTTTCCGACAGTCCCGCAACTTCAGAACGCCCGTCTCCCATCCTTCAACGATGGAGTGACTGAGCAGGGCGGGGGGCATGAGACGAGTCATCGAGATCATTTGAAGAGAAAGGTTGAAGAAGTGGGAGAAGGGGGGGAGCAGGGAATGGACAGGAGTCTTCAGAGGGTAGACCTGTGTCTCCACGGCTGTCCTCGCACTCACAACAAAGAGGGGGGCAGTGGGCACAAGAGCGTGTCTGTGAGGAGGGAAGGGGGAAAGAGAGGACATGCGGGGGAGGTCAAGACTCTGAGAAACAAGCACGGACGGATCCTCTGTGAACATGGACGGCGGCGCTCTCAGTGCAAGGAGTGTGGAGGTGCGAGCATCTGTGAGCATGGACGCATTCGCTCCCAGTGCAAGGAGTGCGGGGGGAAGGGCATATGTGAACACGGCCGACACCGCTGTTCGTGCAAGGAGTGCGGGGGTGCGAGCATCTGTGAGCACGGCCGACGGCGCTCTCAGTGCAAAGAGTGCGGGGGGAAGGGCCTTTGTGAGCACGGTCGACAGCGCTCTAAGTGCAAAGAGTGCGGGGGGAAGGGCATATGTGAACACGGCCGACACCGCTGTTCGTGCAAGGAGTGCGGGGGTGCGAGCATCTGTGAGCACGGCCGACGGCGCTCTCAGTGCAAGGAGTGTGGAGGTGCGAGCATCTGTGAGCATGGACGCATTCGCTCCCAGTGCAAGGAGTGCGGGGGGAAGGGCATATGTGAACACGGCCGACACCGCTGTTCGTGCAAGGAGTGCGGGGGTGCGAGCATCTGTGAGCACGGCCGACGGCGCTCTCAGTGCAAAGAGTGCGGGGGGAAGGGCCTTTGTGAGCACGGTCGACAGCGCTCTAAGTGCAAAGAGTGCGGGGGGAAGGGCATATGTGAACACGGCCGACACCGGTTTTCGTGCAAGGAGTGCGGAGGTGCGAGCGTCTGTGAGCACGGCCGACGGCGCTCTCATTGCAAGGAGTGCGGGGGGAAGGGCCTTTGTGAGCATGGACGCATTCGCTCCCAGTGCAAGGAGTGTGGAGGGAAGAGCATTTGTGAGCACGGCCGCATTCGCTCTCAGTGCAAGGAGTGCGGAGGTGGGAGCATTTGTGAGCACGGTCGACAGCGCTCTAAGTGCAAACACTGCGGGGGGAGGGGGTTTTGTGAGCACGGTCGTATTCGCTCTCAGTGCAACGAGTGCGGAGGTGGGAGCATTTGTGAGCATGGACGCATTCGCTCACGTTGCACGGAGTGCGGGGGGAAGGGCCTTTGTGGGCATGGTCGCATTCGTGCCCAGTGCAAAGAGTGCGGAGGTGCAAGCATCTGTGAGCACGGCCGCCAGCGCTCACGGTGCAAGGATTGCGGGGGGAAGGGCATTTGTGAGGATGGACGCATTCTGTCACGTTGTAATGACTGCGGACGGAAGGGCATCTGCATTCATGAGAAAGACTTTCCATCCTGCAACGAGTGTAATCTGATTTCCTCCGCAGATTGTGCACCTTGACTTTCCAGTTGGTGATTCCCGCTGCTCTTCTCTGCTTTTTTCTGGTCGGGTCTGCTCTTCTCTTTCCCTCTCTCTGTTGATATGCAAACGCGCAGAGCTCATCCGCTTTGTGCTGAGAGGAAAGGGGTCGGACGATCAGATTATGAGTCTCCTCTATACTTTTGGGTTTTCTTTCTCCTCGCTTGTATGCGAAGGAATCCAATGGATAGATGTGTGGGTTTGGGAAGGCATGGAAAACGAGAGTGGTGAGAGCTGAAGGAGGGAGGGGGGAACAGACATGGAAAAGCCAAAAGGCATTTGTTTGGAGACCATGATTCCCTTTTATCCTTTTCTCTTTTTTTTTCTTCCTTCTCGTGATTGAAGATTCGGGACGTTCCTTCCGTGCACTCTGCTTTCTTTCCTTCTTGCTTTGTTTCTTTGGGGCCGGGTCTTTTCCTCCCGTCAGCTCCGTCTGCTTGCACTGTTCCCTTCCCCTCTCCGAGAAATTGTTTTGATCGATTTGTTCTCGGAGACTCATTTGTCATCCATTGACCTTCTTCCGCAGCGGACCTCTCTTTATTCTGCCCGGGCGTCTCTCTGTCATGCATTGTTTGTCTGGTTGTTGCATCTTCTTGTCCCCGATATATCTTCGCCTCTTCTCTCTAGAGGATCGTCTGTATCTTATGTGTGTTTGTTTAGATCGGGATTGGCGCTTCATTCATTGATTATTTGTCGATCAACTTTCTTCTTGTCCGTCCCTGTCATGCTTTGTTTGACAATTCATGCGTTCCCTTTGCATGTCCTTGCGCTCCATTGTATGCTTTCTTTCTCTCTCTTTGTATCTCCCCCCCTTTCCCTTCTTTCTCTCTGCGTGTGCATGTGTACGTGTATGCGTATGTGTATGTCGTTGTCTGTGCAGTTTCCTCTTGGCTTTTGTTTTTACCGTCTTTCAGTCAGACTGACGGTTTCTGTTTCGCTGGGTCCTTGACAGTCATTTTCTCTTGTGTTTTCCTCGAAAGGGAGATGCACAACTCCACTCATGCTTGCGGGCAAAGCTGTTGACCGCATGCTCATGTACAGGCGTCCACCCAATTTAGTTGTTTCTCGGGTGAATTATGATTGAGAAAGTCGCACGTGTCGGTGTGAAGGTCCTTCTTTGATTCTGCAACCGATGGCACCAGCAATGGTACTCCCATTGCGGGCCATTGGCAGGGCTCATCTCAATCAAGCCAAGAATTAATGAAACAAGCCGCCGCGGTAGCAAGATGCAGCAAGCCGCAATGGACAGAAGTTCTATAAAGTTGATTGTTGCATGGTTCTCAAATTAAACTTTGAATCGTTATTACATTATAGTTTATTGTGATATCTTATGGAAACCATGATGTAACCATTATTATCATTGATGGCATTGCTTACGGCTACTTAGGGCATTGCTAGGCATTGCAATTCAATAGTAAGAAAAAGTTATATATCATAGAGAATAGTGATGAACAGGGTATAGTTATACTATTATAAGGCTAATTAAATTTAGAGCAAAATTAATCACGGTGCATATTAAAGGTTTATTAGATATAATATAAACATGTACTAGTAGTATGTTGTAGATAGTACATCTGCAGTTAACATATAGATAGTAATAGATAGTGATAGTTATAGTGATTTACTTTGTGCCGATTCACTGCCGAAGGTTGAGCACCGTCCAAAGTTGTTGTCCTAAATAATAATTCGCCTCCCATATATCGGGACATGACATGCATGACAAAACCCACAATTATCATTTCTTTGCCAACCGCCGCGCTGCGAATTAACGCTAAATTCCCCTCAAGACCTGCATTTATAGAGCTTTGATAATTCAAATCGAATGACAAGTTATGTAAAGTTATGTAAGGCTAGATGTAAAGTATCGAAAGCTTTGCAAAAAATGCGTTCAGCGCTTTTCGATCGTAACGGAGAACAAAACGATTCCGCAATGATTAACGGATGACTCTGGTGGGCGGCTTGCCATTCTAGAATGTATTCTAGTGACGCACTAGTTCACCTTTCAATCCTCATGCACTGCATGCAGTAAACATGTCATGTGACTCATAGTTAGTTAGTTAGTTAGTTAGTTAGAGAATGCCTAACCCCAGTTGGAGCGCTAAGCTCCCGGGCGGCACATACATGCATGGTTATTGTTTGTTAAGTTGCCGGTGGAGTTGACCAGTTAATCACTTTCTAGAATAGGGAGACAGGTATTAAAGAGACAGACCGGATGTGAGCGTAGGAGCAATCAAATAACATTACGGATGAAGAGTTCAGATGTACTTGCACCAGGGAGTGGACAGTTACAATCATTTGAATTAATGGATTCTAGCTCAGCCAGGCAGTGCAGAAATTCTCTTTCATTCAGCCACTTGGCACATGAAGAAAGTCTATGCATGAAGTCATCAACACACCGAATACAAGAATCATGTACACAGAGTTTGTGGTCGCTACATTCAACAGACAGAGCACTACTTTCGCCTTGTGAGTTAAATGAGAGCAGACGTAAGAAACCGAATAGAGAGCCGTCGGTTACTATGAGAGCAGATCGAGGGAAGGCAGAAAAGGAGTAGAGACCAAAGGCGGATTTATTGCAAAGAAGAAACACAAACATGTGAATCAATGTGATGAGAGAAGGGAAAAGCTTGTTGAAGGGGGGTAAGCTTGGCAAGAGGAGGGAAATGCGAAGAAACGATAGCCCCCGCCCGCTGCGTGCAGACCTCTTCTGCAACTGTATGTCTAGCTCTGCCCTTAAAGAAGAGAGAGCCGGTGCCTTAAACTCTCCGTCGCTGCTGCCCGCTGGTACCAGGGTGTTGCGGCACTCCCACCTCCAACGAACAAACAAAATCCAGACCAGCCCAACGAAACAGCCGCAAGGAAGCTCTCGAAAACTCTGGACAACTGTTTCCCTTCGAGGCACGCGGCATTGCAGCGGGAACGGTGTGCATAGTTTGCGAGAGCGAGCACCACCAGTCGGCCACTCTAGAGCAAAGCAGGGCTTTTGCAGGAAGCAGGCCGAAAATACACAGGGAGGGCAAACGAAGACTGCGAGCCGACAGACGGCCAGACCAGCATATAAAACGGAGCTGTAAAGCATCGATTGCAAGAAGATCGGCATCACGAAGAGGGAAGCATTCGAGGCAGTACAGTGCGACAGGGCACCAACACGCTCTAAAAACAGTCATCTGCGCATCTACACTGAGGGGACCCATGCTGGCAATCAGACCAAACATAGCCTCCAGGGCGTGCGAGGCCGAAGTTATACGCGATTCAACTGTCTCACTGAGGCATCCCCCCTCAAAGAACAGGCACCCCAAGTACTTGTATTCCGTTGCCCATTGAACCTCTTTCCCTTCATACACCACCAAACCGGAGCTTTCCCCAAATACAGAGGCAGACAGGTAGAGAATCTTTGTCTTTTTCAGATTGACTGTAAGTCTCAATTCTTTGCAATACTTGAGCAGAGAATTTTTTTTAATTGAAGGTCTGAGACGGAATAGGCAAGAAAGCAGAGATCATCAGCATAACCCAAACTGTCCAGGATACAATCATCCAGCAAAACTGGCTCCGGCTCGCTCTCTGGCTCCTCTCTACTGCTCGCTTCCATTTCTACGTCTGCCGACTCTTGCTCGACTGCCTCGCTGGCATGCCTTGCCTCGCTCTTACTTGCAGAACACACACGGGGGAGATCATTTATGTACAGAAGAAAAATAATAAGTGAGAGGGCATCCCTTTGCTTCACTCCAGCGCCTTCCCGAAAACGTAGAGAGTTCCCATCAACCTTGCCCCATACCTCTCTGTATATTTCACAGATCATGCAGATGTCTGCCTCACTCACGCCCTCATTTCTCAGTTTCTGAATTAACTTTGCTCTCGGCACAGTGTCAAACGCCTTTGAAAAGTCAACAAAACCTGCCAACAGAGCCTTTCTTTTCTTTTTGCACGAAGAGACAACAGAGGCAAGAGCACCAACCCCCTCTCTCGTTCCCACCCCTTCACGGAACCCCAGCTGTCTGAAGTTAAGACGGACCTGGGAACGCACACGGCAGTCCATCAGGCGGCCGAAAAGTTTTGCAAAAGAGTTCACAACATGGATTGGTCTCCATTCGTTGGGAGAGGGGGAAGCAGGGCCTTTCGGAACTGGGCAAATGCGCAAAACATTCCATGAAGGAGGCCAGCAAGCATGAATATGCATCAGGTTAAATAAAACAAAAAGTAAAAAGCGGGAGAGGGCAGATTCGGCAAAGTAGAGATCTAGCTGTGCGGGAGAGATGCCTTCAAGGCCGGCAGCTTTCTTCTTGTTCATTTTCTTCAGGTGGGAAGAGATCTGGTGAAAAGAGAAGGGCAGAGCAGAGGGGTGGAAGGGAGGAGGGGCAGGGGGATGGACCGAAGGGAGAGGCTCCTCGTTCGAATCTTCAAAAACACCCGCCCAATAGTTCGAGAATGCGCGGGGGGACGGGCGTGATACACCACAGCGCGGCTTTCTTCTTCCTTTTCCAAAGGGAGAGAGGATCCTTGAGGAGTTCTTCTTGAACCCTCTGTGCTTCTTTCTTCTTCCAAGCAGCCTGTTTGCGTTTAAAGAGGCTACGGCGGACCCGGAGTAGTCTCTGAAGGCGATCGAATTCCAACCCTCTCCCACCCACATCTCTCACCAACTTCCAAACGCGGTCCGCCTCCCTCACTTCCTTTTGCATGGACTTGCATTCTTCATCAAACCAAGCCTCTTTCGTTCTACGCTTAACCCCCCACCCAAACCCTGCTCCGTCCTTTTTCGGTTTCACAGGCCCATATGTCTGCAACACTGCAACTTGCGTGCAACATGCATATATAAACATGCATGAATGTCTGCATGGAAGGCCTGCATGCATCCGCGGCCATTCGATCGATCGATGCAAAATTGCAAATTAACTATATATATGCACTCAATCTCAAAAGATCGATCGACGCTGCCATTATATAATTCTAGCATACAATGGAGCATGCATCCACACACCATGCCTGCAGTGACATCAGTAACGACGACGACTTCCACGCTATGCAAGGTAGTGCAAGGACTCTGGATGGAACCGTGAAACAACAAGTATATACATAGACTGATGACTCAGGTCACGAAGTGATGAAGAGGACTTGGGTCAGTTCGACACACAGTGAAGTTGAAAGCAACACGTGAGGAAAAACAACTTCAAAACAGGACCTGAGGTTCCATATACAAACCGCATGCGGATCGATGCAGGTGATTCGACTCTGTCGTCCCGCTCAGGGATTCTTGTCTGCTTACTGCTTTACAAATTCCTTCGTGAACGATCGTGAAAACGGTCAGAAGATGGACGGACCACTGTGAACCTGCCTGCCTTGACTTGAGCTCTACCAGGGTTGCTCACGTATATAATCCGTTACTTCTGCGAATCAATTCTCTCTCAGGCAGAGTGAGTCGGCCTTGCTTCAGACTGTGCATTCCTAATCGTTCCAACTGGTTGCCAGCCCAATTGAAAAGAGCCGTGGGCGGAAGTGGGTGCGAATGAGTCGTCATGGCAGCGAGCGCCCGCTTTTATCTGTCTCTGTTTAATTTTGTAATTGTGTTTTTTCTCTTGCCGCGGGAGATCTTACGAGTCGCTGCACAGGACGACTCAACCGAAACGACCACAACAGCGGCAGTCTCTGCCTCCACCTTCTCCTGCACCGGGTACGTATGCGACACCACTTTCATCGCTTCCCATCTAGAGGACTGTGAACTGACGCTGACCTTCAGCCAGATTGCAAGTTTCTCGGAAAGCGAGGGCAAGTATTGGGGAGGCTTTTGGGTAGGGTCCTATTGCAAGGACGCAGTGACCAATAGTAACGTGAAGGACCTCCTGATATGGACTTCTGCTGCCAATTTTTTGGCTGCGGACTTCTCGGGTTCACAAACGCACCCGAACGGGGCCGTCCTGTCACGACACTTCGTGAGTGGACAGTTCCGTGCACCGTTTGACTTGAGACAGTGGCCATTTGACACGTCCGTAGGTCCACTCATCTTGTCGGGTCCTGCATCGATCATTTGATGCATGCACGCACACTTCACTGTCTGTTCGTGGACTCGTTCTCATTTCTCTTCGCCCGTTCTATCGCCAGCTTTTTCTTCCTTCCCTCTGTCTGACCTCAATTGTTTTGTGGATCACACGTGCTTTCATGGACATTCTGACCTTTTTCCGCTGGGTCCATGCACTCTCGCTTTCTTTCCCTCTCTTCCCCCTCCCTCTCTTTTTCCTGCGCTGGTGTGATCATTCCACATGGAATGGATTCGCCCTTCTTTCATCTGACTCGCATTGGTTTTCATCTGTTTGTGTTTTTCCTCGCCTGCTCCCTGGCACCGACGGATTCGGAGGCTCTGCTCGACGTGCATCATGCTTACGTCTCGTTTCTCGTTCCCAGTGCTATTCGTAGGACTGTAGCTCGGCACAGCTCCAATTTTGGACCCACGGGGCCGCAGAATGACTGCGTTCAGCCTATAGCACAATGTCCTTTCAAAATCCTCAGAACCCCTGTGTCTGTCTGCTTGGCTGCATGGATCGATGCAGGCAGGACATTATCCTCACAGCGGAGTCGCTCAAAAGCACCAAATTCATCACCATGCGCATCGCTGACAATTCAGGGGTCCAGTCTGGGTTCGCTTTGCAAGGAGGGTGGAAGTTCGATAAGTTCACAGCAATCGCAGAGGAGGTACCGCTTGGAAGTGCAGCCACAGCCGCCAGATCTCTGAACGCGCCAGGGGACACGGGGTGGAAGTTGAGCTTCATCGTTACCCTGCAGAGAAACAATCTTTCTGCCTACATTAGGGCGGTGGGGGCGCCTTTCGCTGCCACGTTTTTTGCGTTCTGTCTGGTGACGTTGTCAACGAGGGAGTTCCCTCAATTGGCAATTCGCGTCTCTGGTTCTGTAGGTGCGTTTTTCTCCATCGTTCTCAGCTTTAACTCCCTGCCTAGCACCTCGTACATGAAATTAGCTGATTACAGCTTGCTCTCTTGTCTTGCTGCTGTCCTTTCTCTCTTTCAGCTGGCCCTGCTCGGCAGTGTTTTGCATGGGGCCGAGGTGGCGTCTGCGCACCATCTGATGTTGGTAGATAAATTTGTGGGGGTGTTTTTCTTCATTTTGTGGATCCTTGCGAGCGCAGTGATCACCGTCAGGTATGAGGCCGTAGATACCGGTGCGTTCGTCATTTTGTCGTATCTCGTGGTCACAAATTTCCTTTTCTTCGTAGCAATCCTCTGGTTCCGTCGCACTCTTTGGAAGAAATATATCCTGAATGAAGACACGAAGGCGGGGGGGGGACAGGAACTGAAGCAGGTCACAATTCAGCATTCGCCGACGATGAGGGCTCTGCTGCATCGTCGGACAGATTATGAAGAGGATGAGGACGAGGAGGTTGGCAAGGAGGGAGAGGCTGCGGCTGTCCTCCCTTTCCACGCCCTGCACGCTCCCATCCGACAGCGTCCGGAAGTCTCCGATCACGGGGGGGCGGTGGACGGGGGGGATGATGGAGGAGGGGATGGAGGCGGAGACGGTGGAGGTGATGGCGGGGGTGATGGGGGAGGGGATGGCGGTGGGGATGCGGGGGGAGATGCTGGAGGGGATGGAGGCGGTGATGCTGGTGGTGCAGCTGACACAACCATGTAAGCCCTGAGTGGCTACTCAAAAATGCCATTTCAAGACTCGTGTGCGCTCTTTGGCGGTTTTTTTGCAAGATTGACTAAGATTGACGAGTCGATTGAATCTTCTCAGACTTCGATTCAATTTTCAGCCTGAGACATCATGATGCTTTTGACAATTGATTTTGACATATGTTTTGATCTAGGTTTTGATTCAATATAATTCAATATTAAATTATTAATGGTGTTTTAAACCAGCTTTTACAAGTAGCATGACAAACATGTGGCAAGTTAAATCTTTAGAAATATTTAGGACTGTTTGTTACAGATATTACTATAGATATCATGATTGTTTCTACAAAATTCATATATCAATTAATTTATTCTATAGCTAGTTAGAGCTAGCAATGGTTGTTAGTCGGTTAGTTAGTTAGTTAGAGGATGCCTAACCCCAGTGCACAGTTTATTAAAGTTTACTATTTAATTTACATAAAGTCTTTGTACGCTTTCATCTCAAAAATATTTTTTAACACATTATATCATTTTATTATTTATCACTGACACTCCATGCAACTAAATTCTAAGATTTTACCTATTTAAGTAGATTTTAATTCTATATCTACAGCAACTTAACTAACAATTCAAGTGAATAATTACTTAATTTCTTGTGGAAGTCCAATGAAACATCCATGGATGTTTTCACATTTTTGAAGAAATGTGTCCTATGTCGTATTAAAGGGAACGCCCACTGGCACTGGCAGCGTTCACAGAGTCACAGTGTGCAAGGCAGGTTTTTAAAGAAGCGAAGTCCTTTGCCGCAAGCTTTGCAGCTTATTTGAAGACTTCCTGGTAATGCACAAAAGCCGCGACAGCATGAAAGCGAATCTGAGGCGCCAGGAATCATATATAATAAACGAATGCTCTTTTCCACACATGCTTGCGAGAGTTGCGTGAATGCCAAAGGCTCCATCACCAGCAAATCGAATGACAAGAAGCGTGCGTGCGCAGACACGCTCGTCGCACGCATGCACACACCGTTTCTCTCTTTCTCTCTCTTTCTCTCTCTTCTCTCTCTCTCTCTCTCACACACACACGCACGCACGCACGCACACACACGCACGCACGCAGGCACACTCCTCACAGAAGGAGAGAGAGAGAGAGAGAGAGAGAGAGACAGAGACAGAGACAGAGAGAAGAGAGAGAGAATGAAAGAAAGAGAGATCTAGGTGAACGGCTCCGAACGGTTTGCGTCTTCACAGCTGTTCCCCGTTCGATGTCCAGTCTAGGATTTGTTCGGAGAGGATCGAGTCAGCACCCTTTCTCCGTCATACTCAAGGATTTGAAAGCTGATATTTGGACAGACAAGAGACGTCCTGGGTCAAATCTCTTGTTCGAATCTGAACAGCAGTTTCTGAACATCTCTGGTGACTCCCTTCTTCCCTTTCTTCGTTCTTCCCTTTCTTTCTTTCTTCCTTCCTTTCTTTCTTTATTTATTTATTTCTTTATTGCTTGCTTGCTTGCTCGCTCGCTTGCTTGCTTGCTTCCTTTCTTTCTTTCTTTCTTTCTTACGTACGTTCTTCAGACCCTCGTCCCAGGGGGCACCCTCATGTTGCACCCCTTGCACAGCTCTCTTTGGTGGTACCCCCTCACCAGGTCCCTATACTCAGGAGACTCCCACACCTCCAGAACGGACTTCCCTCCCTCCCCCCCCACCTTGCCGAAGTCACCGAGACTCTTCCTCAAGTGATCAGGGGCACAACAGGGGTCGAATCTTCCCCCAAAGTTCACCCAGGCCTCCCTCCCGAGGAAGGGGCACACGGCCTCGGGGTGAATCTCTGCAGGTCTCCCCTCAGGACCAGCCGCAGCAGAGGTGCTCAAATCATAGAAGTTCACCAACCTGCACAGAGTTACCGCTTTCCCATTCATCCAAAACATTTGCTCGGTGATGCAATGTTGCAATCACCCCCACTTGAAGAGCTTCAAATTATAATCAAAAAAGGGGTAACTGCTTCATGTCTTCAAAACTTTACTTTGATGCGGATGCGTATCAATAATTCGCTCAATGCTGCAGAGTCATGGAGCGCATCACACAGGCGATCAATCCATAGATTGTCACTTTGAATTTTAGTTGTGAAGATCCAGTCACCAACCATGTTTCTGCCTGCACTCAGTAACTCAAAAACATAAACAAAAGTCGACATGTTTCTAGCAGATCAGTGCTGACTTGATGAAAGGCTCGCCAACTCCTTCTCTCTCTTGAGACCTCCATCGAGGGACCGATGCCGCAATCTCTCTGCACTCTCTCGCCACCGCATTCCACCTGAGAATGCTCTCCTCCGATCTCCTCAGATTTTCGTCTTGCATCTCCGCAAAGTGGGCCCACAAGTGGTGCCCTTTCACGCGATCGCATCCTGACTCTATCGCGAATCGCACAAGGTCGGGAATTTCCGGTAGGTTCGTCTCCATGAAAGTGAGTTGTAAAGCGATGCCGCAGTAGTTCCCACCCCTCTTTGCTTCCTCGTCTCTGTGAAAGACGAGGCGCTCCAAGTTAGCCTTCTGCATGCACACACGAAGTGTAGGATACAGCTGTGATCCCATGAATTAAAGTGAACGCAAAAGAGAGTTGATTGGACCAACGAAGTACGTACATTGGAGAGTGGAGTACCTGTTCACTGTGATCGAAGTGAACCATACTTAGGAAAAGCTGGATCGACACTCAATGTCCAAGGCGACAAGAAAGACTACATTCCCATGCAGAGTGCGAGGGTTTCAAAGCAGGGAGCAAAAACAGCCGCAGGAACAGTAGAAACACAGCTTCGATGGTGCGTACATGGAATAAGGGTAGAAGTGCGCCAACCATTCGACCAACCAATCAACCGACCTGTCTATCCAGTCGAGAGTTCTTCATGATTTTTTCCTGTGTGACCTGAGAGATCCCGTTCCACGAAACCTTCACATCAGACCCCACAGGAACAATCAAAGGCGCCCACCAGTCAACACCTTTGCCGTAGAAGGAACCGTTTGTAGTCAGATTCATTTTGATTCCTTTTTCTTTGCACAGATCGATCACCTTCGGCAGCTCTTTGTACATCAGCGGCTCGCCCATCGTTGTCGGGATGATCTCTTTAAGGCCTCTCGAGGCAAGTTCTGTGACAACCTTCTCGATGATCTGAAAGTCCATCCTCCTTCTCCTGATGCCCTTCTCCATTCTCTCCTTCTGGAAAGGGGAATACTCGGAGTGCTGCTCGCACATGGTGCATGAAAAATTACAATCATCTGGGTTAGTGTCGAACGTCACTCTGTAGAGCGCAGGGAGAACCTCCAGAGGCGGGGGAGCAGCCTCTGCGTCTGTCTCTGTCTCTGTCCGGGGCGATTCGGAAATCCCCTCCCCCTCTGTCTGTTCTGCGGAGACGACACCGGACAGAGGCCCTTCAAGGTTGTTCAGACCTGCAGATAGATTAGAGGGGGAGGGAAATGCAGAGGAAAAGAAAAATATTGGGGGTATCAACGCACTCAGGCAGAGCGGGAGTGAGTGGAAGGGTGACCATCCAATACAGGAAAGAGAAGCAACCACAAAAACTGGACGAAGAGACAGACACAAAAGGGGCACCTCGTTGTTCTACCTACACCCAGTTGCTCTTTTGTGTCCATCTATATGCATATGCACCACAAATGTACCTGTTGAGTCCGAAAGGGCAGAGAGAGGACCCCGAGACTCTCCAACAGCGTCTCGCTACCCTCGGCAAGAGAGGCTTCCTTGAGTCTGACGACGGTTGTGTGCCGTCTGTGGTGGAGCATGTCAGTTGTGTGTGACACTGTGTGTGTGTGTGTGTGTGTGTGTGTGTATGTGTGTGTGTGTGTGTGTGTGTGTGTGTATGTGTGTGGTCGTTTAATGCTCTCTTCATGGTTTCCTTCAGAGAGTTCCCGTCTCTGTGTCTGAACGTCAACCCGTTCACACCATCCTGAACCAACTCCCCCATGCCCCCTGCTTCAGAAGTGATCACAGGAACTCCCGCTTGGAAGCTCTCGAGAATGACCAACGGTTGGTTCTCCCTCCATATCGACGGCACAACCACACAGTCGACATGGTTGAAAACGCTCTGCACGATCTGATCGTTCGAGTACTCTTCCTCGAACTGAATCACACTCGACGCATAGGGATGATCACACTCCATCACCTTCCTCTGCAGGGCTGTGTACTGTGTACGCGTGCGTCTCGTGTCGGCCGAAGATCTTCACTCGGAACCCCGGAGCATCCCCGTACTTCGACGCCCCGTCTTCCTGGAGAAGATTCAACGCAGCATCTACCAGTAGATTGACGCCCTTGGATGCCTGATGTCTTCCGATGTATGCAAACACAAAGGGGGACTCAGGAGAGACAGCAGGCCGGTCGCGCTGCCTCCCTTCAACCCGAGTGAGATCTAGGCCATACGGCATGTGCCGAAGTTTCTCGGGCGGAATGCTGGATTTCTCGCTGAACGTCGACATCAGATGCCGACTGGGCGCTAGGAACATATCGATGTGACGGCATGCCTCTCGCATGGCTGCCATCCGTCTGCCCACCCACTGAGTCCAGTACTGTTCTTCAGAGCTCAAAGTGGAATCAGGCATTGAGAGAAGAGACGAGTCTTCGAGGCCTGTCTCATACCGACTGCCTATACACTCACGAGCACACTTCTTGTCTTCTTGCCCCCCACACTCCCTCCATGGCTCCTGCCCCTCTCTGAGCGTCGGTCCTGTAACGACAAATTGGCCTCTCGGACAGAGGACGAAAAAGTCGTGCAGAGTCTTCACAACACTGGCCCCTTCCTCCTTCGCTACTTTGGGGAGGCCAAGGGACAAATGATTCAGGTGGTGGAAATGGACAATGTCGGGTTTCGTTTCCCTCACAACGGACCTGAATGCCTCCTCGACAGGCACAGCCTTGAAACGATAGTACGGGGCCTCACGAGGAAAGTTGATCAAATACTTCTCAATCCCCTTCCCCGCTTTCACTTCATTGTCCTTCGCCTTCCGAAGAACAAAATCTGGCCTAAAGGGGTCCTGCTCTCTCGCAAAGAGAGCAACCCGACTGCACAGTCCTGACTTCTGCAGTTGGACTGCCAAGGTTTCAGCGTACACTTCCGACCCCCCATTGAAGTCTGGAGGGAGACCATGGTTGACTACCAAAACGGAGGGGGTCCAACAACCTGGACTGCTGACCTTTTCCTTCCCCTTCTCGTCCTGACTGTTTCCACTCAACCCTTCCAGCCCCCCCCTCTTTCGACATCCCCCTTTTGACACACAGGAGGAGAACAGACGCTTCTGTGACCCCACAGCGGAGCTCACAGAAGGGCAACCAAGGGCTGTCATGCCCGACACGCACCCGTGAGAGAGGGCACCGGCATTCCCAGGCACAGCCCAACGGACAATGCCTGCGGATTCCGACCCCCCCCTCCTCTCTCTGAATAGAGCGCCCAGCCCATCCAGCCTCCCTCTCTGCTCAGGGGAGGGAAACGGAGAGCTGCCCTCTGGGACTTTCACAAGGGCAACCACCGACCCACCCGAACCTCCGCCCGACACCTTTGCACCCACTACACCCGCCAAGCGCCCCTCTCCCCCTTCAGTGAGCATACGGACCAGATCATCCGTAGCTGATGACCCCAATCCACACCTCCCATAGGACACGTGTGCTTGACGCATCAACTCCCCCAACTGCCCAAACACACGCTCCTCTAAAGACGGCACCGCTCGTCCCCCCCTGTTACTCTGCCCTCTTTTTGGATCTGCTGCTGTGAGGTTGAGCGTCTGCAGAAGACTGCTGAAGGAGTTCACTCTGAAGTTTTCTTGAATCGGGTGCTCTGTTGACGCACGCACAGGGTATAGGGTTTCGGGACGGAGAGCGCTCAGTGTCTTCTGAGAGAGGAGCTGACTGTACCTCTCTGCGAGTTCCTCTCCTGACAGACGGATTGGCAGTTCCCCTGCCATCTGTGCGAATGCTGAGGGGGACAGGTCAGTCAAGTGTTGGAGGTTCTCTCTCAGACTCGCGATGATCAGATCCCTTCCCACCGCAGCTGCAGTGCGCACAGTCCCATACGGACTTGTAGCAACAGACCGCGTCACCCCCGACTCGACAGCAATCGTTGTGAGTCCAGGAGGCAGAAAGACACCCTCTGATGGGGGGGACGACAGGGGTTCTCTACAGACCATGGATACCAGTCCTGTCTGAGGCTGTCCCTGGGGATTCAAATGGACGTTTCCTGGGAGGGTGTCTATCGGGTGATTTGTGTGTAGGACCGCGAGGTGATCCATCAAACCGCACTTTGCCCCTAGGACATCGTGCTCGACCTGCTGGCAGAGTTGGGCAATTCTGTCTGTTGACAGAGACAAGGACGAGGAGATGTGATCACGACTCACTGCCTGCAGAGCCCTCTGCACCGCCATCGCCGTGGCCACCTCCACGGAGGCCGAGGAGGCGAGGCCCGAATTCCAAGGCAGATCTGAAACGCTCACGAGGGCAAATGAGAGCTTCGAGAAGTCGACAGTCCCACCAACCCGACGCTGCAACAGCAGAGAGGCAGAGGGACATTGGCAACAGCGGCATTGCACTCCTATGCAGGGATAAGAAAAGAAAAGAAGTAGCGTCAAACAAAAGGCTGCAAGGAAGAAAGAGGCTACCAACAAAGTGACATCAACTTTGGATAGGCAAGAAAGCAGACAAGGGCACAGCCTGCAAGACGACAGACGGAGATGCAGACCAACTGGCCGACCTGCTTTTCCTTCATGACTGAGTGGAGCATTCCAGTCAGATAAAATGCCCACTTCGCACTTGGCGGATCGCACCCCCCCTCTTTTTCTGACGTTGGCGGAGACGGCAAAGCTAGACGCAGCCCTTCTTTCAGTTCCGCAGAAGAGCTCAGACGCCCCCCGTTGGAGAAGAGCGTCCCGTGAGAGGGAAACTCACAATCCCTCACAGCCAGCCCTGACAGACAGGCCGAGTCACCCCTTACAAACGCCCCCACATCTTTCGCCTGCACGGCCCTCAAATGGACCCGGGGAGGACCGGGGGAGCGAAACGCTGTCGCCAAAACGAATGTGCGCTCTACCGTCTGAGCCTGCAGAGCTGCACTCCCTGAGTAGTCAGCGAACCCCCCCATGAGGTCCATTCTTCCGGGAGCACTCGCGATATGCACCCCGAAGGAACCTTCGGTCATTTTCTCCGACGCGGCAGACAAGAGAGCAGCAACAGCTGAGGGAGGGTGACAACTTCCATTGAACGACAGAGACTGCAGGCCCCTCAATGCTTCCAGCATCTGCTCACCGGTGACTTTCACTCTCTCTGATGAGCATACAGAGGCCAGCTCATTCCTCTCCACGCTGAATGCTGCGGACGCATTCAAGACCGTGCGGAGGGCCCCAACATAGGCCGACGGGGTCCCGATGTCCAGCCCCGCACCGTCAATCAGGCAAGCGAAGAGGCTGCCCTGGGCCACCAGACTTCTCTGCACAACCTCACGGATGCAGAGTTCTGAGGGAAGAATGGGACCCCGGCCAACTCTCTGGTTGTCTTCTTCGATTCCCCTCTCCCGCGCCTTCTTTTCATTTTCGAGAAATTCGAACACTCTGGGACAGAAAATGTCGACACCCTGCAAGGTGCCGGCATCGCACACATATGAATATGATAGTGGCGTGGAGGAAAGTGATTCTTTTGATGAGTCACACGATGTCAAAGGAAATTTTAAAAAGCCGATGAGAGGAATTGCCGCGTTGAGATGTTTTGAGATACAATCACGAAGGGAAGCGCACGGAAGGAAATGAAAGGAATGGAAAAGAAAGGAGAGAAGGGGGAAGAAGACGACTGAAAGGGTAAGCAGGAAGCAACGATGAAAGACGTCTGCATGCCAAAAGACGAAAGCGAAGATCTGCCTACCAGTTGGGAGTAGAAGAGAGAGTCCCCTTGCAAACCCCCAAGACCTCGGATTGCAAATCGTGTCGTGGTTTCAGATCCTTCTGCAGGCTTCTCAGCCGTCTCTGCCACTCTCCACGGCATCATTGAGAAGGCATGGAGTCTCGACTTAAGCTCTTTTGCCCCTGACCCGACTGGATCAGAGTGGGCTCTAAGCAACCCGGTTCTTTCAACCTCATCTCTCTCACACACCCGCACCCCGCAGAGAGAGACGCCCCTCATTTTCCCATCTACCAACCCGCACTCCGACCCTGCCTCTCTCACCGACCCCGACAGATGGAGACGTCTCCAGGCGAGGAGAAGAGACTCAACGCAACCTGAAGAGAACACATGGTCCCCCAGAGCCAAAACGAAAGGCTCGTCCCCCACAAACTCCTTCGCCCTCAAAACCGCATCCCCGGATCCCTCGGGGCTTTCCTGAACGACAATCGAGACCTCAGCTCTGAGCCCTGCGGTTCCGTCTCCGCCCCCCTGTCCTTTTTTGTTGTCAAAGCCACGTTTCATGTTCTTCACGAGAGACTCCACGGCTGAGATCTGCTCCTCTGAGGCAACAATGCACACCTGCAAAATCCCGTCGAGACAGAGAGAGACGAGAGGGGGAGATAAGGAGAACTGAAAAGAGCAGAAAATGAGATAGACCCCTACTAAAAAAAAAGAAAGGGTGGCACGTCTGCAGACACAAAAGAACGAAACAAACAACAGCCTCCCGTGAGCAGAAAACATTCACGGATGGGTGGTGATAGAGAGATCAGCCAGAGCGCTGTGCGCACGTGCGTCCGTGTGCACGTGCGTCCGTGTCCCTGTGTATGTGTGTGTGTGTGTGTGTGTGTGTGTGTGTGTATGTGTGTGTGAGTGTGTGTGTGTGTGTGTGTGTGTGTGTGTGTGTTCATCTTGTCATGAGTCTGCATGAGTACGTGGTGATGAGTGGGTGGAAATTGGGTTAAAAGGAAGCTGACCGACCTTCTCAATGCACCCTCCTCCAGCGTTGTCCAGCTGCTTGAGCAGGAGAGAGAGGGATGGGATCAGGGATACCTGTTCGGGTGTTGTGCCCTTCAAAGACCCCCCACAACCGCCCTCCTTCAGATCTGTCTCTGTCTGTGTCCGCACTGCGAGAGGAAGCAGAGCCTTCGGAGTTGCCGCAGACTGCAGGCCCAGGCGTGTCCCTCTTCCCGCGATGGGGATAACCGCCTTGCGCACCTCCCCTGCGCTGTTCGTGTTTGTCTGGGAGGGTGTGCTCTGGAAGACTGGGAGTTGGGGTGTGTCCTCCGATGTTTGTGTCTGTGTGTGTGCGTGTTGCTTGGACAGTGCGAAGATCACATGTCTGTTGAAGTCCCTGTGTTTCTCCAGGAACCATCCAGACGACTTGAACAAATCCTCCCACTCGGTTTGAGTCCTCTCGAGTGCGTTCTGAATCAAATTCATGTGGAGAGACAGAAACGCGTGACGATGCCTTTCGGGGTCGTTGACACGATCCACCACCACCAGTCTTGACTCTTTTGGGGCCTCTTCTCTGACTCTTTTGAGAAGCTCAACGCAACGATCTGTGGGCCAATCATGGAGGACACGAGAGAGGAGATACAAGTCTGCAGGGGGAAGGGGACCAGAGAAAAGGTCCCCCTCCTGGAACTCCACACACGACACTTCACCAGGGCCCCGGCATGCCCCTCCCCCCCCTTCTGTAGCCTGGGCCACGACCTCGGGTCTCTCCACACAGATCAGGCGGGGGGGACAGATCGAATCTCCAGTCTCCCTCACAGACTCTCTAAGAGCCGTCTCTATCTCACGAAGGAGCACCCCCTGCCCACCACCGAGGTCCACAATCGTCATCTGATCTTCGTTCCCTGCATACAACGGCTTTGCGGGATCCTCCCCCCTCCCCCCCTCGACATTTTTCTTTTTCAAAGGAAGGTACTCGGCAATGCCCTTCCAGTCTTCAGAGGCATAGGACGAAAGCACCCGCTGGGACAGGGAGACCGCCTTCGGGTCCTTTGCAATGGACGCAAACGTGTCTTTCTCTCTTGCATTCCCTTCAAAGACCCCTGCCCCCTCCCCACTGGGGCCTCTCATCCCTCTCATCCAGGGAATGAGAAAGCGGTCCTGCAGCCAGTACTGACACCTGTCTGCAATCTCAGAATGCCCTCCCGTCTCGTCACAGGGGGAAGTGAGGAGACGGCCTCTCGTCGAGAGCTCCAGTCTCTTCGGGGACCCCCCTGCCTCTCCTCGTTTCGACAATTCCTTCACAGAAGGAGACGGCAATGTGACGTCTGGGAGGAAGTTCGCAGAAGAAAGCGGACTTTGAAGTCTCTCTGATGAGTCTGCAGACCTGCACAGGCCGAGTTCTGCAGCCGTCTCTAGCAGGACGGCCTCGGCTTGTCCTGCTGCTGCCAATGAGCCCATCTCCTGATTCTCTAAGCCCTTTTTATCACTCCTAAGTGGAACTTCTGCCCCCCCTCCACGCTGACATCTTTTGCGGAGAAGGTCAGAGTCAAGTATGTGCTTCAACGAGAAGCTCGACCAGTAGGCTTTAGAAATTGCCTCCAGCTCTGTGGAGGCAGACAGAGAGGACTCCCCGAGGTCAACTAGTTGACGCCCTTCCTCATCAATCACCGCCCATCGTCCATCAAACAAACGAACACGGGCCTGTCCGTTGTAGTGGGGCTCTGCGGTCATGTACCGTCTCCCCTTCCCTACGTCACGCCCCTCCTGGTTGACGAAGAAGAATCCGTCTCTGTCTCTCACCACAGCCAGTCCCTTATGAGGCACACAGGCCTCGATCCATTTGGAAGTCTCTGCCGTCTCCTTGCACCAGGGACGGAAGTCCTTGTCCACTATCACAGGGGTAGAGTCCTCCTCTGTCCACACGACGCGCTGACCCTCCGAGTTCGGGTCCCCGACGTACCTGAACGGCCCTCCTTCAACCTCACCCCGGATATTGATCACGAAGTATTGATCAGCATTTGCCGATCTTACAGGAGCCTGAGGGCCGTCAGGCGTCTTCAAAAAGTTGCCCACCCACCCGAACCGTCGACCGTACGCTGCTTGTCCATTCCTGTGAATGTGAAAAGAAAGATCCTCCTTGGAGACCACCCCCGCGACGTCTCCTTCATAGAAATTAAATACACGGTGGAACCTCTCTCTATACAGAGGCTCCAAACGCCTGTCCGCATGGAAAGCCCCCGACTTGTCTCTCACAGCAAAGATCCCATTCCTGAAGGACAAGAGAATAGTCTCTGCAGGCCAATTGAAAGCGGCCCTCAGGGACCTCGAGAAAAAAGAGCGTTGCATCTTCGCTCAAAAGCTGTGCTGCGTTGCTCGACAAGAAAAGCCAGAAAGAAGGCACGAGAAAGATTCGATTGCTGAAAACTTCCATTCCCGTCTCCGGTGCTGAAGTCTGCTCCCTCATTGTGTTGAAGCCTTTTAGTTCCCACGTCCACCTTTGAAGAGAGAGAATATTTGCGCGTGTCAATGATGGCATTCGTGACACCGGTGTGTGTGCGAACTAACTCCGAGTTAAAGAAAGCGATAATTAATTGCAGAGACAAGGAGACGGCGTCTCGCTGGTTCCGAGCTACGATCATCAACGCGGTCACGCGTCGCGGTGTGATTGACTTCCGACGCGGCGAGGGTGTCTTCCTCTGATATATAGATGCTGCTTTTCTCTGCTTCTTCAAGCCCGACACGTCCAAGTGCTCAAGTTTCGTCCTCGTGTTTCAACTTGCTTTGGTGACAGTCTGTCGAAAAGGCTTCGCGAGACGAGTTAGGGAGAATCATGCATGCAGAGCCATGCAGAGCCTGACCGAGCACGTGCACCTCTAGCAAGTTGCTTGAAAAGTCACCTCCAATCCAACCGAGGACATGCACGTACCACTGCTAGAGTCGGGCCATTCGCTCACACTATATACCTTGCAGATCAGCAGCCGGCGAGAAACAGATCATGAACTGGCTGCAGCTGTCAACAGCAGTGCGACCGACACTCGTTCGACTTATTGCCTTCTGAAAGTAATGTTGTTTGGAGACGCCGCAGGCTTGTTTCTTTTTTGGCACTAAGGTCCAAGAAAGCGCCACATCTTCGGACGCGCTCAATGCGTCTTGTCTTTCCCCTTGCCATCCCTGTCTTGGCAGGGAGTGCCCTGTACGTGACTGCATTCGTGACTACGCAGCCTCACCAACTTCGTTCCGCTCGATGTGCCAGCACGAGGAAGAAGGAGACGGCACTGCATGACATGGAACAGAAGGACACCAGCTTGGACGTCCTCAAGCTACTCCAGAGGGAAAGAGAGAACCCCAACAGCATCGCGGAAGACGAAGAAATAAGACAGACCGACCTTCCCATAACATTCCACAGACTGCACAGAGAGGCGCCGACACCGTCAGTCCGAGTTTCATGCACCCTCCTCAACTCTCCGTTGCTTCCAGCGGCGAAAATGATACTCCGGGTTTCATCTTGTGCCTCCCCTTCCTTCATCGTTCTTCGCATAGCCTCACTCTTGAAGTGCACAACTCTCTCTCTCTCTCTCCCCCTGTGTGTGTGTGTGTGTGTGTGTGTGTGTGTGTGTGTGCGTGCGTGCCTGTGCGTACAGGGAGATGGCCCGAGAGCACCTGATGGATCTGGACAGGTTCAGGGGAGTTCTTGTGGGGGCACTGATGGGGTCTGCTGTCGGGAAAACGTATCTATCGGTGGGTGGGAGAAGAGTCCCTTCCCTTCAATCTCTCTCACGCAATGCGGCTCTTGCTATCGTGCGCGTTATTTTCTCGTGTCCTCCGAGTGTGTTCTCCTCAGCCGTCTTTCGCTTTGTGCGGAAATGTCCTCCCTCTTTGTGTGTGATTGCAAGAGGACGGGGGTCTTCGTCTATGAATGAAGAACGGCTGACCTGGCTATGAGTTCTTTCTTTATCTGTGCGTCTTTGGATTCTTTCTTTTGCTTTTATCGAGAAATTAGGCAGAGTGTTTTTGTGGGATCGATTGGGAGACTGCATGGATGAATTTGAGTTTTTGGATTGGAGATCGAGTATGACTGCTACTCTGTGCCTGCTCCCCCCTGTATCAGCGAAAGGAAAAGAGACAGAGAGAAGGGACTTGCGGTACCTCCAAGCATTGCGTAACTCATGCAACCTGCATCAGCAGTGTTGAGTGGCGTGTGGTTTTGGCAGTGGAGAGATGTCAATTACTGTCTCTCTCTGCTTGTGTGTCTGTATGTATGCGTGTGCATGCATACGGGACTTTGTATTTTTTGTGGATCTCGTACATCGCACCATTCATTTTTTATTTTTTGATTTGTATTCAGGTGAAAACCGCACAAACAGGAAAGCTCGTCGCAGAGCCGGGAAGGCAAGGCTACGTGACGGCAGTCATCGAAAGACTTATGGGAGACGAATCCCTGGGGGAACTCCAATACGGAGGCCTGGGAGCTCTCATGCTGTCAGTCAGTCAGTCAGTCAGTCAGGCGGGTTGTGGGGCAAGCCACTTTAAACAAATAATTGAAATTCCAGAGAGATTTCTTTCACGTCAGGAATGTCAAATATGCAAGCGCAGTCTGTACAAAAGGTTGTTGTGGGTTCGAACTAAAACCGCCAAATGTCTCCAAATTTCTCACGTTGCGTTATCAAGTTTACTAAAGCTTCTAACTCTTTGGTTTCTGCGAGCAGATCCGTCGGTCAGGCGCTCTCAGATCACGGGGGCGTGCTGAGTCCGGACCTGCGATCGGGGCGGGAGGCAGACTCCTCGATTGACGGCTGGACGGTGGGGGAGAGCATGTCAGACACATACCTCTCCAGTCGCATCAGAGGGTTTGCCCCTTGGTGAGTGGGGTGGAGGTGGGAGATGGACGTCTGTTTTCTGCACACAATATGCAGCCCCGCAAGAAAAAGAGTACCACACTTATGAAGTGAAGCTTGCCTCTGGTTGGATGGTGGAGGTATTGAAGGGGGAAAAAAGGGAACTGGGGATGCTGTTTCGAGCAGTAGAGTCAAATCATGGGATGCCATGGAAATGATCTTTTTTTCTTGCATTCTTTGAGTGGCTCCCAATTTGTTCATTCCATGCTTCCGCGCGTGTTGTGAAATGCATCTGCACCATGTCTGCCTTTTTGCCTCTTTTGCGTGTGTGTGTGCGG
>JAHBMJ010004204.1:0-127094 GCA_018398765.1 Chromera velia | reverse complement strand
CCCCCCTCCCCCTTTCCGTTTCAATGCCGAAGAAATGGATGCATAACTGCAGGGAAGACATCGAGCCGAACCCCGACAATGAGTTCCACAAGACCGGAGGAATTCTGTCCCTCGACTTTGCTGTGCACACACCGGGTCTCGACAAAGAGTGAGTGGGTAGTGCGAGAAGGAAGTACACAGGATGGGGGGGCGAGGGGATGAGAGGGTGGGTGGCTGACAGGATGGGAGAGGGGGTGCGGTGGTCCTTTTGTGGTTTGTGGGTGGGTACCTAAATGAGTTCAGTGAATGACTGGGGGGTGCGTGAGTGGGTAGGTGAATGGTGCCAGATTGAGTGACTCTGATGCAGTATCATGACTTTTTTCGCTTCCTTCCACCCTTCAGTTGTTTGTCTCCTTTGTTTCTTCTTCCAGGACGAAGGAGATCGAACGGCTGAAGGCAGACGAATACTGGAACAATATGGGAATGGCAGCCCTCGGACATGCGATCGAGTGCAGCGAATTTGTCACTGGAATCCGATTGGTCGGTCAGTCGGTCTGTTTACTCTCCCAATTCTTTCTTCATCTCATGGAAGGATGCAGGAGGGTTTTCTCGGTGCTTTTTTTTTTCTGTCTGCGTTCGGGGGTCTTCCAGTCTTCCTCTCTGTCCAAACTCGTCTGCTAAGAGCTTTTCGCAAAACAATTCGAACGATTAGTTGCTCTGAATGCCTTTTTGTACTTTTTTTTGTGGGCATACTTTATACTTTTTCAGTTTCAATTTGCTCATGTGAATGTCTTTCTCTTGTCCACTCTCTCAATCCCCTCCTCTTTCTTTCTGTTTGAACGATGAAAGCAGATCGACAGAACGTCAGGCTTCAGGGACCCGAAGGGACTGGTGACGATGGAACTCTGGTTTGCGGATCCTCAGAGTGACGGTCGGTTGGTCGGTCGGTCAGCAGATGTGCCACCGAACCCATACGCACACAGGCCATGAAACAAAACAACGCGATTTTCTCCTGTCCATTGTTCTTCTGTATTCCTCGCGCGGCCTGGGTCTCTCTATCGCGATAGCATTTTTGGTCTCTTTTCTGCACTTGTTGTTCGCTTGTCACCTTTTTCAGCCTCTCACGGGCACATCAATGCACCTGCCTCTTCAAGCCATGTATATCTCTCTGTCCCCCCGCACCTCTCTCTTTCTCTTTCTTTCTCTTTCTCTTTCTCTCTTTCTCTCTTTCTCTCTCTCTCTCTCTCTCTCTCTCTCTGTGTGTGTGTGTGTGTGTGTGTGTGTGTGTGTGTATGCTTGCCTCCGTGTGCGTGTGTGCAGAGTGGTTTGAGAAACTGAAGCACTCAGTGGAGAGGGTGCTGTCTACCCGCATTGTCCGTCGTTCTTTCTTTCTTTCTTTCCTTCTTTCTTTCTTTCTTTCTTTCTTCTTTCTTTCTTTCTTTCTTTCTTTCTTTCCTGCTTGTTTCTTGCTTTTTTTCTCCTTTCGTTGCGTTGTTCCTTTTTTCATGGAGGTCTTTCATTCTTTCTTTCTTCGTTTCTTCCGTTTTTCCTCTGCCTGGTTTCCGACCCTGTATTTTTTTCTCCCTTTCTTGCCCCTTACAGTTCACTCCGCTCTGCATGCCTCTCTTCCTTGACTCCCGTCGATCCACCCACGTTCGCATTTACGCACACGTGCAGTTCCATACTCTCAAGAATATACAGACCACTGTTCTCTTTCCCCTTGTTCTGTGTGTACGTCCTTCCCTTCCACGCTGCCGAGTGCATCTGTGACCGTTGACCCGGACTGTATGATGAATGTGCGATGACGTTCTCTTCCCTCTCTCGAATGCATGAGTGCAGAATGGGATGTACGATGAGATCCGACCCGTTGAAGTTCGACGCATGTGCTTCGGTGCCGACGTCAAGGACAGGTCCTTCAAGGGAAGCTGGACCGATCCAAATGCCACGCAGCCCTCGCACGACCCGAGCAACTACTACAACTACTGCTGAGTTACTCAATGCAGGCTGGGCATTTTTGTGCATCAAAGCCAAGTGGCCGGGTTTCGTGCTCATCAATGACAACGGGCGCTCCATAGAAGGTTGCTGTTCACACTCGGAATCCCGGCCGGCCGGGTTCGTCTGCATTCAGACTTGCATGCAGACTTCCTCTCAAAGCCTCCTGCAGGGCGTGCTGCACTCCCCAGTCTGAATTGAGGTGTAGAATAGAAGACGGTTTTCTTTTTTTTTTTCACTGAGTGTGCAGTGGAAAAATGTGCGCCTGTGTACATTACCGTGTGTAAGTTGCAAGGAAAGCTGTACTGTTGGTAATACGGCAAACCTGTATGATTCTGGTCGTAGTCTTATCTTTTCCGGGCCTCTATCGGAGCAACTTCCCTGCAAACCGATACTCTAGCCCATACCCAGTACAGCCTGAGTGGACTGCGGTGTTTCACGTTGAAACTGTGGGCCAAACAATGGCATACATAAATTATCCGGCCTATCCAAATTATTTAGCAAATCCGCTTTTTCAAAATTTGAATTTAAAAAATATACCAATTCATAGAAAATCAACACTAGAATGAACATCAATCTAGATATTAATAATGAATTCAGAAAAGTTTACTGGAAAGATTATTCATTTTTTGTTGAAACTTCATCTGGTCCGACATTAACATCGCGCTAGAGAGAAACAACTGTTAGTTCAATGATGAACTTCAATCTAGTATCGACCTTAACCACCTATGAGCTCTCTATGTTGATTGATGTCTTTCCACGACCTTGCCTTTCTTGTCAGGAGCAGCTGATCGTCACTCCGTCTAGCCGAGTGCTGCCGCTGCCGCTGCCCCTCCCTCAACGCTCTTAGCAACGCTCACTCTTCGCACCTCTCCCCTGGTGCCTAGCCTGATGCCCTGCAGGCACCCGCTGGCTGCTCTGTGGTGCGCTGCCTGCATTCTTGCCTTCATGTATGCGTGATTATCCATAATTACTAGAAAAATTTGATTCTTGAAGTCTAATCTAAGAACGCTATAATTATAGTTGATGGATCTAGTAATAAAACTTCTATATTAATATTTGAATGTTTATACCACGCGCGTGCCTATATTAACTTATCTTAAAGTTGGAATCCGCGTAATATAAGGACTGAGTTGAAACGTAATTTAAATTATTTCAATATGCAATTTGAACTAGAATCTGAATTGAATGAATTGAACTAGGAATTGAATTGAGACAGTTAAATCTAAATCTTGATCTTTAAACACAGATTATTAAATAAATGTGTCTACGAGTATGTTAGCGATTGTGCTATTATGTTTATAACTATCAGTAACTATCACTGGCAGTTTATTTCCTATCATGATGATCGCATGTAGAGAAAAACAACAGACTCAAAGAGCTTTTGTTTTGAAGCGTTTCGTGTCTTTTGTGTACAAGAGAGCGAAATATTCAACAAAACTCAGCAGCTGCGCTAAGCCTAAGCGGCACCATCTAGTGATCACACCCTTGCACGCTTTCAAAAATTGAAACATCTGTCAGCCGATGCTGAAGCGTGGCAAAGGGCTCCCCATGAAGCTGACAACACAGCGCTGCTCGCACTCGTGCCAGTAGGAAAGACATCAGTTCCAGTTCAGAGACGCCGTCATAGCGCCATAGACCTGGATCACCAGACAGGAAGTTCGACGACGTACCTTTTAATTGTGGTTGGAAGGTCCTGACATCGCACGACCCCTTTCAGCCTGCATGCCTTTTTCTGTCGGTTCCCCCCTCTTTAATTCTGTGCATTAATCTGAACAATTTACCGTCGAAAAACCACCACCGGCCGCCTTGCGTGCGTGCGGTATGCACATGTCCGTGTGCAGTCTCTGCATGAGCAGGTGGCTGTACCTGCGCATGCACCCCACGCTGCACCATCGATCACAAGCACCCGAAAACGGCCCATACGAGGCAGCCCCCGGTCTAGCCCTTCATTCGTCCTGTTGCATGCTGTGGGATTGCTATGCCATGCAGGAGCGTCGACAGAGAAGAGCATCGATATCGCATGCATGCATTCATGCATGGGACTGCATGAGGTACCGTCGGTTGACCGATCGAACTGGGTACGTGGAGTTAGGAGGGTGGGGGGAGAGAGGAGGGAAGTGACCGTCTTTGGGCCAAGTGGAGGTGAAAGAAACAGAGCTGGAGGGAGAGAAAAAGAAAGAGAGAGAAATCTTAGGAGGGAGGGGGGGGAGGATGGATGGAGAGAGGGAGAGGGAAGGAGGAGCGGTCAGACAGACGTTCACGTCAAGTCAGTATCGGGTTAAACAAAACATGCAGACATGAGTCAGGGGCAAGGGAGGAAGAACGAAGAAAGGTGCACAGCTGAGACGATCCTTTTTCCTCGTGGGTCTCGAACAGACCGAGTGGTTCAAGGCAGATAGATCTATTGTCGTCTCGCTGTGTACCTAAGCACCCTTCATTCTTCCATCCATCCCTGTCTATGCATGGCTATCGATCGAATTCAAAAAGGCGAAAGAAAGAAAGCGAAGAATCCTTCCGCATTTGTGGGTGCACCCACCCCCCATACCTCTTTCCCCTACAGACTGGCCCATTGAATTGGAAAAATTGAATACAAGGAAGGAGGCAAGCCCCTTCCTTCTGTCTGTCTGTCTGTCTGTCTGTCTGCACAAGCTCCAGCAAGAGAGGACAGACGCCCCGTCCCCTGCATGGAGGGACCCATTGCCTCCCTCCTTCTGAATGTATGTGGGTCTGTCAATGCACAGCAAGCCGGCCTAGCTGTCTAAATTCGATGGACAGAAATCCGAAGTCGATGGTCAGACTGTTCCGTCCCTCTCTACATATGGGGGGCTGCTTGGCTTCTCGGTAAATCCCCCCAAGCACACGTCCTCCTCCTTCCTCTCTAGAACCCCCAAATCCCCGTTCGCTCTTTCCCCCACCGGTATGTGCTCAAAAGTAGACAGACAGACGCATAGTTACATTACAGTACAGTGACAGTGAAACCACCGTCCTTCTCTCCATTGAGACACAGCGCAATAGAATACAATACAGAGCAGAGGGAAGGAAGGAAACGCAACGACTGCAAATGACTTCCATCGTCTCCCTGCAGCAGTCCTTCACTCCACATGTTTCACCTTCCCTCTCCCCTTCCGTTCTCCGTCCCCGTCATCAGAATGGCCGTCGAATGGATCCAGATGCAATGGTCTGACCAAACGAAGCCGACCACCCGTCTGCACAAACAAATGAAGGGCACACAAAGCAGGAAAAAAGAAGAAAGGCTCAAGATTGACCAACCGAACGACCACACATGAGCACCTGATGCCGGAGTACCTGAGCCTCCGGGGAGCTTTCTGCCAGCCAGGCTTGTATGCACAAACCACAAACAAGTCTTCAGAAGAAGAAGTGAAGCCAACAGCCGCTGAGGTTGGAATGCTTCTAATGAAAAACAGCAGTGGGCCGACTGACAGACGACCATGAAATGAGCATATGCCCAAACACACGAAGAAAAAAAGAGACAGACTCACATGAAGACACTTGCAGAAGTTTGAGAGGTTCGGTCCAACCATTCGCTTCGAAGTGCCCAACCTGCACAGGCACAGAAAGAGAAACAAGATAAGGCAATGACCTAACGTGATCATTCTGTCAAACAAGCGTGGTAGGCCTGTTGCTTGTCCAGCCATGTACGCACAGGGAGACGGCAACGGGCACGGAACGCCAGAGAGAGATTGCTGTCTCTCTCTTGTTTTTTGTTCCTGTGTCTCTGAGGCTTTCTTCTAGACCCCCCATACCCCGACTCACCCGCACGATCTCCACTGGTGCTTCTCCAGGTGTGAGATACGAACTTCGGTGGATCGACAAATCGTCCCGTTTGGTTGTCAGGGCAAAGACCTGCAGGAGAGTGAAAGAAAAAGAACCGCAGAGTCATTCAGGACACTTGCCCAACTCGAAAGAGTCCCGTCAGTGTGCATGTCCGCTTGGCTGTCTCCACGCGTGGATGTGGAGCCGTTGAGGGAATTTTGATTCTCTTTTTTTTCTGATTCTCAGATCAACACGAAATCTCTTCTCCGCCTTCTCACATACCGCACGATCACACACACACACACACACACACACACACACACACACTCACGCGCGCGCGCGCGCAGAGAGAGAGGGAGAGAGAGAGAGACTGACGTGTCCATCCATGACCCTGAAGTCCTCCACTCGATGGGGGAACATATGGATCCACCCACCCCCCACAGCTCGCACCTGACCGACAGGGGAGACGCCTAAGGGAGAGAAGTCCCCGTTTGCCTCTAGGAAGGAACCTCCGCCGTCACTCTCCACATCTGCTGCCCTTCCCTCCACAACTTCCCACCCGAACCCTCCTCCTCTGTCACGTTCCCGAACCCAATTCACACCCACATTCCCTCGCCCCCCCCCATCCTGCCCTCCCCGTGCGGGGATGCGTCCCCACTGAGGAGCATTCGCACCATTGGGCACTACCGGAAAGGGGTTTCCATTCGGACCTGTGGGTTGGGCTCGGCGTGAGCCTGATGATAGGGAGGAGTTCCCATTCGTTGACCTGGGAGTCACAAAGGCCCCCTCGTCGCTTCCTCCTCCTGCTGCTGCTGCTGCTGGGTTTGGGCGTTCCCTCGAACGTCCTCTCTCCCCTTCTGAAGGGGGGTTGGCACTTCCCTGGGGCTGTTGCCGAACGAAACCAAAAGAGTGACTCCCTGCCCGCCTCTGACGCCAATCCCAAACATCGACATCGGGGCGTCTGGAGAATCTGCTGAAAATTCCCTCGCCGGGCTGTTCTCTGGAGGGACGACGGCCTCCCCCCTGCTGCCAGAATCTCGCCCCGCCCCCCGCTGAGGAAGAGACGGCAACGGAAGACGAAGAATGTGCGGAGGCCCACGAGTGGATTGACGGAAGGGGGGGGAACGAGGCTCCTCTAGAAGCAACTCCAGAGATGGGAGTGCTGTCATCTACAGCCATGGGGTGCATAGACTCTCCTCCAGTCCTTTCAAGGAGAGGAGACCCTGAGGGAGAGGAGAAAGGGGGATTTGGGGGAGATCTGGTGATGCTCAGATGGGTTGTGGACATCTCTGCACTGTCTGCAGCTCTAGGGGACCTGCTGAGACTGTGGACAGATAGAGATCTTTCCCTCTCCCATCTCTCACGGGCTCTCCGGATTCCTGTGGCTTCCTCATCCTCGTCCTCCTCCTCCACAGCTGACCGTCTCAAAAACATCATCAAAGGTGCGTGCGTCATCTCCCCTTCTTTCTCTCTGTCCATGTCCATATCAACAAGAGGGGGGGCATTGAAGCCTCTGGATGTCCGCGTGGAGGGAGGGACACTCCCCCAAGGGGTCCTGCCCTCCCTTTGCATCTGGGTATCGTCCTCTCCCTCCGGAACGCTGCCTGCGCTGTAGAACAGAGAGAGTTCCTCAGCAGACGAGTCGGTTCTCTGGTCTGCCCCCCCCATGCGGTTTCCCTGCTGCTGTTGTCCGGAAAGGGAGAAAGGGCTGACGACTCGCTGCTGCAGAGGGTTGAAGAAATTGCTCGCTGAAGAATCAGATGCACCCAGCGCCTCCGTCAGAGAGAGGGGTGTGTGCATGACAGCAGAGACAGATGTGGGACTCCCCGAGGAGGGGGAGGGACGTCCTCCGTAGCCTGGATGGGCGGAGGAGTCAATCTGACCAGCTGAACGCCCGGACACGTTGAGGGACGAATTTGCAGATCCCGTCAGGGGAGGGGAGTCTTGGTCAATTGCCTCCTCTGACGGGGAGGGGGGAAGGGGAAACCTGCAAGAAGGAGAAAGGGAGAACGTGTGAGAAAGAAGAAAGTCGGAAGCCAGTTCTTGGAGTATGCGCGGGGCAAACAGAAGAAAGGCAAAGCAGCTGTCAAGCAAGCAGGGCCAAATCCTGGCTTGAAAGAAAAGCTCTTCCTCTGACTGAGCGCACTGAAGGAGCAGAGAGGAAACAGACGGACCTCATATCAATCTGTTTGATGCGGCCTCCTCTCTCTCCCGCCCTGAAGACGTAGGAAAAGAAGATGTTGTTCTTCTCCACACGGAGAGGCCAGAGCATCCTTTTGGACTGGGAGACTTCCCACACGATCCTGCGTCCATCCATCCATTCACTTATCCAGCAAGGAGGGAAGGAGCACAACGCACTCATCGCATGAATTCATGAATGGTCCCTCGTCAATGCTTGTGCGTTGAAAGAAAGAACTTGCGTCTAAATTCGGCATCAGCGTCGCACTGTCTCGCAAATCGATCATACATAAATAGGCAGGCCCTCATGGAGGAGGTGTAGGTGCATGATCCGTCCGGGCATTTGACTTCCTTCGTCAGAGTGCATTATCACCATCCAGTTTCGGTTTCTAGTTTTCACTATCTACCTCTTAGGGTCTCTCTCTCGCTACTCCCGACCAACCAAAACAAAAAGGCGTTTTTCTCTCCCTTTGAGCGTTGTTTCATTCTGACTGAACTGTTTGGTTGAGCTATTTCCTCACTGACTTCTTTTTGCATCGGAAATCTGCCATCATCACGGCGAAGGCCCCGTCTGCCAGGGACTCGCCGATCAATACCGCCTCCCCCATGCTCCTCTTGTCCGTCAGGTCCAGGGCATGGACCCATTTGTCTGCAGGCAGAATTGAGGGAGTAGGCAGACGGGTGATCGTGCATGAGTGCAACGTCAGTGGAAGTAGAGCGAAGAAAAACAACCGTCTCGTATACTTGATTTCATTGGCACGACGAAGTCTTTTCCTACATTGTAGTTTCGGAAGGAGAAGAGGGGCCTCACTCAGGAAAAAAGCCAGCCAGTGAGATGAAATGACTGTCTGCCTGCCTGCGGAATGAATGAATGAATGACCGACTAGCTGACTTTCGAGATGAGAGGCCGCGAGTTCCTCAGATCCCTTAGAGGGCTGGTTCAGGTCCCACAACTCCATCCCGGCTGCATGCACTCGGAAGCGCAGATAGACAGGCAGACAGACTGTATGTTTCTTCTTCCCCCAGACAGACAGACAGACAGACAGACTCTTTTGGAGTAATTTTGGAGTTGGTTGGATGGAGAGAGAAGTGGACCCAGGCCGACACCGGCAGCCACGTGACACAGCCAGATGATTGCCCAGAATTGATGGCAAGAAAAAAAGGGACAAAGTCGGACGTACACAGATCGATTTCGCAGCCGCTTTTCGCAATTCACGACAAGCACGAAAGTAAATATGACGATCTATTGAGGGAAAGAAAACAAAAGAGGGCTCACCGGGGTATCTGGAGACTGTGCGGACACAGAGAAGTTTGCCTTCGGCGGTCAGTCTGAGATCGTTCACCTCACTTGCACTGCAAATTGAAGGACAAAAAAGGAGAAAAACAATAATATTGCACAGCAATGAAAGCCCCATTCTGTGCTAATGCAAGCCCATACGCCTCCGTCTGTTCGCGTCCCTTCGCCCTTCGCCCTTCTCAAGGTCTCACTTGCTCACTCCCTTTGAGTTCGTCCCTGCAAGAAACTCCCCACCTTTCAACCCTTCACTCCCTCCTTTCAAATACATATTCCCCGGACGTGCGGACTGACGCTTTGTGCTGTCCCCGAGGTTTCAGCGACTGCTTGTCGAACAACCGGATGAACCCTGAGTCGTCCCCTGTTGCCAGAAGAGAGCCATCAGAAAGTCCTGCAGAACATACGAAGACGCACGCATGGTGGTGATAATTTAGATGCAGAAAGACGGTGGAGAACCCCCAGTGCCAAACTGCCCATCTGAAAGTGCCAGATGAATGAGAGAGAGTCACGATGCATCAATCCTCCCACACAAACAAGGGAACGGGGTGTGAGAGTGGCAATCGGAACGAGGCACGACTGGGTAGGGGGGAGAGCGGAACGAACGTCCACGAGAACAAAGTCGCTGGATGCAGCTGAAATATATCGAGTAGGTGAATGCGTAGTACATTGAGAGGCTGAAAGAAAAAAAGGGTGCAGGAAGGAAGCTGACCATCAACACAGTTGATAGCCCGCACCTTCACCTGTGTCTCTGCCTCAAGAGTCAGTTGTTCTTTCTCCTTCTCCTCAGATACATCCCCTGCAGCCTCAGAGTCGCCCTCCCCGGAAGCACAGGGATCGTCTGAGTCCCGCACGGCGGAGGCCAGAGGAGCGGTCGAGGCCGGCATGCGAAAGCGCTTCAGCGTGGAGGCCTGGGAGGAGACCCCGTCGGTGCTGGGCCTGTGGAAGGAGTGAAAGACATGCAGAGACCAGAAAAAAAGGAAGAAAGGGAAAATGGATGCACAAGAGAGAAGAGAGGCCGGAAGGAAGGAAGGAAGGAAGGAAGGAAGGAAGGAAGGAAGGAAGGAAGGAAGGAAGGAAGGAAGGAAGGAAGGAAGGAAGGAAGGAAGGAAGGAAGGAAGGAAGGAAGGAAGGAAGGAAGGAAGGAAGGAGAGGGGAACACAACGAGGGAAGGAAGGAATCGATTCGCCTGACTGAGACAAACGCTGAGAGAAGCGAGCTAGGCAGTCGCTGGCTTACCATGCTCTGGTTGACTCACTAAGTGCCAAGCTATTGGTTGAGCAATTGCCCTCTTGACTGATTTACCGATCGACTGACGATTCAGTTGCAATGATCAGGCTCCTGCCGTCGTGTCTGAGGTCCATCACGTTGGTGAACGGCGGCGTCGCCTCGGCCGACCCCTGGCGAAATCGTGGCAAATACCGGGCTGCTCTCCCCCTCCTGCGTGGTGGAGATGCTGGAGAAGACGCAGATACGGAAGCCTGTGCCACTGTTCTGCTGCTGCTGCTGCTACTACTACTGCTGCTGCTGCTGCTAGGAGAGCAATTCTTGTCTTTTGTTACAGTCCCAAAGGAAGACGATGAAGCTGAGAAAGTGTTTGCCGTGCTCATACTGCTGCTATTGCTGCCTCCTCCTTGCTGCTCCTTGCCCTTCTCTGCTGTCTTCTCCCCTCTCCATTCGGGAGTGCGGGGGAACCAGCCGTTCTTGTCGATGTACAAAGACTTCCAGTCACCCGAGTAAGCCTCAATGTTGAAGCCTTCGTTGGCGTGCTGCAGAACGCAGAGGTCCTTCCAGAGGCTCAGCACGCAGGCAACTCCGTACATACCTGCACAGGAAGAGAGTGAGTGGAAGGCTGACATTCGAGCAAAATGCTCTATAGCAGATGAGAATAGTACTGTAAGCACTCGGGCACGTATCTCCGTGTGTTGCGACAGAATCTGACTCACGTTTGCTGGTGCATCCTACGATGGCGATGTCTTCCGCCGCAGAGAACTTGAGAATGATATACAGCAGGTCATCGGGAAGGTCAAGGAGCCACAGAGGATCTGTGTGGACGGACATGGTCATGGAGGCAGTGCGAGAAACTACCCTGCCCCCAGCTCCGTCAGAAGGGACCTGCTCCTCTTTCGAAATGGACCGTCGACGGACGATGTTCGGCATTTCCGTGCTCACTAACGAAGCAAATGGATGGCTTTCTGAGACCTTCTGGTGTCACGAAAGGAGAAGCAGATGTCGTGGTGTGGGACTGGCAACCGAGCGCCTAAAGATCGACGGGAGCTTAGAGGATGAAAGAAAGATACGGATGTCCCAACTAAATGATCGGACCATAAGCAATACATGCATGCAGATTCGGGTATAGGGAGCCGGTTGGGGACGCACTTATACTTAATCATATAATTTGCACAATGGCCAGATGGAGGCGGGCGCGGTTGCGTGCACAGTCCCGCTGTCGGGATTAAATTCAGGCCGACATACAACAGTGCCATAGTCTGCCACTACGCAGATATGCATATAGGGTATGGGACTAACTCCGGAGGAGTGTATCCCAGTGGAAAGCCACAGCCCCGTAGTGGACGAAAGTCTGCCGAGACGAGACTGCTAACACAACATAATGATGTAGACTGTATTTGCACTACTAGAGACCTGCCTGAGTGACCCTCAACAAATAAATATGTGAAAAAGAAATCTAGAAGGCCGGCTAGCTAGAAGGCTTAAAAGTTTTGAATTAAGCAAACTAAAACAAACTATCGATTAAAATCGATATGAAGTCTTATAATTTCTTTTTTGCATTATTTTATGAGCATTAATTCTGTAATACTTGTAAAAGTTGACAAAGTTTAGACAAACTATGGAAAAGACACACAAAACTATAAAAAACTTCATAAATCTAAAGTGAGTCCAAACATTCGAGATCAGATCGACAACTACGATTAATTCAAACACCAATAAAAGAAAAAAAAGTAAAAAATCTAAAAGAAAAAAAAGTAAAAAATCTAAAAAATACACACAGTACGCTTAGGAGTAACTCACTCATGGTACCAAGTGTTGTTCAAATTAATAATAAGTGTTTCTTTGATGTAACACCAGTTATTTTGTTTTATTCAGTAATAAAACTGGTAAAAAACGTCTTTTTATTGCTTTAAAATGTAAATAAATATCAAAGCAACATAACTACCAAAGCAGTGGTTACTCCTAACCGTACTGTGTAAAAAAATAAACGAAAAACCATAAATCAAACAGAATACAAACATGCATGCTTACGATTTTATATAATCTCTCTTTCTAATAGGACTAAAACAATATTATAATATGTATGATCCTAGGTATGATCATGTATGCAATGACAGCAATGCATAGAGCAATGCGTTATAGAAGAACTACTAAAAACAAAGTTAGAAAAATGAGTTTGTCGCCTTCGTTCTCGTCAAGTTGATTGCGCGAACACTGCGACGTCCTTCGAAATGAAAGGCTTTCACCAAGCCACCGAGGCTTTCTCTCCCTCTGCATGTTCCACCCACGTGTTCACAATGGTCTCACAATGCCGTGATGCCTAGACGCCGGGCTCCCGTGAGCTTGCATTGCAGTGAAATCGAAGGAGAGCAGCAAAAGGCGGAGGGTGAGAATTTGCAAAGAATTCAAAGTCAATTCTTCAAAGCCGCACGGGTGAGACCATACTTCGCCCGCCTGATGACCCAACCGTGATCCGGGATGCTGCTCTTGAACTCCTCGTTCGCGGCGTCCACCTTCACCGCGAGCAGTTTGCACAGCTTCAGAACCTCAGGGGGGAGTGAGCTGGGATCCAGCTTCGCGTAAGGTAACTCTCCCGTCCTGACCCAGATGTGCATTTCCTTCTTCAACGTGTGGGCATCCGCATGGGGAATCGACATGAACGGCACCGCCTCCCCCTTCTTGTGGATCTGCAGCATGACCATTTGAATGTTCAAATATGATTGTGCGAAGAGGCACCCGGAAAGACGAGGTGTATATGTGCCTACCACCCTCGACCCCGCAAACACATTGTCCCACCGCACCGATCTCAAAAGCATGGAAAGAAGAAAGGAAGTCAGAAGGAAGCTGCGTGCACACGTTCCGTCCAGCCAGAGGGCAGGCACTGCAAAAAACGGCTCCTGTGGGTTATTTCAAGGAGAGTTTGGGTTTGAACAACCGGAGAAGCTCTAAGAAAGCAGTGAAAGTTGGAGTGTTGGAGGAAGACGAATGAGGAGGTGTGATTGCGGCTCGCACAGATTCGAGAAGAAACGCATGAAAGAAAGAATCTACTTCAAGATGAAGGAGGCTGGAGAAGGGAAACAGAAGAATCAAAGAACACAAAAGAGTGTTCGTGCAGCAAAAGGAAGGTGTGACACCGGTGGCGGTTGATGCATAGCCAGGAGAAACCACGAAAAGATGGAAACGTGAAAAGCAAGAAAGGAAGGAAGGGAGAAAGGGAATGAAGGCAGGGAGGAAGAAAGACAGAAAGAAACTGAGGAAGAGAGAAAGAGGAAGGGGGGGGGGGGGGAAGGAAGGAAAGAAAGAAAGAAAGAAAGAAAGAAAGAAAAGAAAGAAAGGAAGGAAGAAGGCGAGAAAGAGAGTGTGTGTCAGAGAGAGGAAGAGAAATAGAAAGAAAGAGCGCGCGCGCGCAGAGACAGAGAGAGAGAGAGAGAGAGAGAGAAAGGAAGAAAGGAAGAAAGAAAGAAAGAAAGAAAGAAACAAAGAAAGAAAGAAAGAAAGAAAGACAGAAAAGAAGGAAGGAAGGAAGGAAGGAAGGAAGAAAGAAAGACAGACAGACAGAAAGATAGACAGACAGAAAGAAAGAAAGAAAGAAAGAAGAGAAAAAGAATGGAAGCAAGAAAGAAGAAAAATGAATGAAAAACGCATAAATGAATGAAACGAAAGAACGAACGAAAGGAAGAGAGAGAGAGAGAGAGAGAGAGAGAGAGAGAGAAAAGGGAGGGAGGGAAGGAAGGAAAGGAACAAAGGAAGAAGGAGGGAGAAAAAAAAAGAAACAAAAGAAGAGAATGAAAGCAAGAAAGAAGAGAAAAGAATGAATGAATGAATGAATGAATGAATGAATGAATGAATGAATGAACGAATCAATGAGTGACTGAATGCATAAATGAAAGAAACGAACTAACGAAAGAAGGGAGGAAGATAGAAAACAAGGGGAACAAGATGAGAAGAAGAAGGAAGGAAAAAGGCAAAGAAGGAAGAAAGAACAAGCAAGCAAACAAGCAAACAAGCAAGCAAGCAAGCAAGCAAGCAGGAAAAACAGGAAGAAAAAACAGAGAGGGACGGGAGAGGAAGCAAGGAAGGAGGGAAGGAAGGGACGAAAACGTAAGAGAGAGAACTTGCCCAGCTTGTGAGGGTTTTGTGAACAAAGTCTTCAGAGGCGGGTGGGCAGGTGAAAAGAGGAGGGGGATGGAAGGAGAAGAAACTTTCGGGCACAAGCCTCGTCACTTTCACCCGCAATCAAACACATGTACGTGGCTGAGTGCTTGCACGTTTGCTTCACCGACTCCCCCCCTACTATCCGTTTGTCCATGTACGATAATAAATGCGGGAGGGAAAACACAAAGCTTCTTTCGATCTCCCGAGATTCAAGCGGATGTCTCATATCAGCCACAGAACTGTTTAAAGAGAGCGGAAGAAAATGGCGATGTGCAGAAATCAACAGAGTGTCAACAGTGTTTCAACAGTTCAATGGAATCGCGAACCGGGGGAGTTTGATGGGAGAGGACAAGAGGGAGAGATGACACATGAGAGGTTCGGGGAGTTGGATGAACACCCGATGTGTGGATGTGCCAGAGAGCGGGACAAAAAAGACTCGGGGGGCAAAGGGGGAGAGTGAGGGAAAAAGAACAGAGGGGGAGACGGGAGAGAACTCACGTGGATAGTGGACTGACTGACTGACTGACCGACCATTAGTTGGGGGATTTTTCTTCCAGGGAAATGGTTATTGATGTTCCTATCCAGCATCATTTTGAGCACCCTTTCATCGTGTCTCACTTTCTTCAGATTCATTTCCAAATTCTTCCGTTTCCGTACAGCCGTTCCGTCGAGAGCCGCGACCATCGAATTGTCCAGAGAAACCCTCAGCACCTCGAAAGACGGGTCCTCAATCCGTTTGAGGGCTTCGTACAGATTTTTGGACTCTTGGTCCCATGAAGTTCCAAAAATTACACAAACCTGCGGAGAAACACAGAGACACAAGAGGACGGAAAGAGGAGACAAGAGGAGAGACAGGTCGAGCAACACATCGATCCATCACGCGCCTGGAAAGACGCAATGCAGGGAGGAGATCGATGCCATCAATGTGGGGAGACTAACTGACATAGGGTTTGGAGGACGACTTTATCCGCTCTGCAAGAATCGCCTCTGCCGTGTTCTCCCCCTTTGCGGTGAAGTGCAAACGCTCAATTGTTAGTGGCAGGGCAGTCGCAGGTCTACTGTTGTCGCTCCGAAAAGAAGGAACCTGCCGAGCCCATCGCTGAGGATTTCCCGTCGGCCGTAGGCTCAAATAGGCATGGGAACTATGGAGGAGCAGCAAGAAGACGACCGCAACTGATGCTAGCTGAAGGCGCACCATCTGCTCGACTTGGCAGATGGACCGTGCCACCGCTGTCTCCGAAGAAAAAAATGAATGTCTGCTGGGCACTGGACTTCCCAGGACGATTCGAGTGAAAGCACCTCGATCTAACGACTCAGGAGGATGAAGAAGGATTCGTGGATTTGAACCTCAACCCATAAATTTGTAGAGATCAGGCAGGCCAGCCGCCAGCTACCGTATAATAATGTGCCGTTGTCAGACATTGCATGTCAGACTGGTGGAAGCGTATACGCCGGATTTGTGAGAGATTGTGAGGGTGCATGGGGTGCATGCCAACTCGACGCGTCCAATATGATCTGAGCTCGGCAGCCTCGCCGCCTCGGCCTTCAGAAAATCATTAGTTGGTGCCTTGAATGTCAAAATCACACGAACAAATCGATTGATCGAGCTTGGCAGCATATGGAGGCTTTATGCATTGTTTTCAGTCCCAGCAGGGGCCTTAATTATTACGGCCTTAACATAGCCGTGACTAAGCCGTCGCTCTGGTGAAGGAGGGGGTCCGAGCAACAAGATCAGATCGAGCCTGCTCGAATCCTGTCCTGAGAATTCCCAACTGTACATGAGGGGACATCCGTCTACAACAGCTTGCTAGCTCGGCTTTTGGCCCTCAAGTTGTGACACCTGGTTGCAGCACCTTTTCTGTCGAAAGAGAGAAAGTTTGAGGGTAAGAGTCGCGATGGGACAGTGCGCGTGTCTGGACGGAAAGAAGGGGGAGGAGAAGGTGGAGATTGAAGTTCTGCAAGCCGCCAAGGCAAAAGGAACAGCTGCGAAGAGTGCGACAGCTGAGGCTGAGGCCGCCCTTTTCGGATCCGAGGGACTTGTCTTCAAGGAGCAGATTCAAATTTCGGGTAAGTAAGAACTGACACTGTTTGCAACTCGGTCTCTCGGCGCAACACGGCTGCAGCTGACTTCACGGAAGATGAGATACCTTGTGTATTGTGGCTGCAGAAGGTCTCCATTACACAGGACAATGGAAAGGAAATGTTCGAGAGGGCGAGGGCATTCTGGTGAGGCCAGACGGGGGCCGGTATGAAGGGCAGTTCGTCGACAACATGGCTCAGGTCAGGCTGGGCGATTCCGTGCGTTCCCTTCCTTTCAAAAGCGTTTCCCCCTGCTTTCCAGAATAGTTTGCCTTCCACTGACTACATTCCTATGTGATAGTGGTGCTGTGCGGAGGCTGTTCGCTCATGGATCCTCGGTCCAGGCTCAAAACCGTAGTTGGATATGTTTCGTCCGAACCGCACAGGGCACACGCACCCGTCTTGCCTGCAGGGCTTCGGAAAGTTCTACCACGCCAACGGTGAAATTTACGAGGGACAGTGGCGGGCAGACAAGGCCCACGGTTTTGGGAAGTTCCTCCATGCTGACGGGTCTAGGTGAGTGCACGAGGAACTTACTTTGGGGGGGCGGGGGGGGTTGTGCGTATTCCCAATTGAGCAGTTGTACAAAAATGTTTCCTCTTTCTTGTTGCCAAATCTCGGGGGGCTCTTGTACTCACGGGAAGCAGTTGGAGTTTTACCTGCCTTGCGTGACACTGAGGTGTGGTGAGAGGGAAAAGCGAGCACTCGGGAAGGAAGACAGTCTGACCGACTGTGCGTTGTTCTTGCTCCGGCTACCTGTGCCAATTTCAGCATACGCCCCTGCGCCTCTGTCTGTCTTCTTGCTTTCCTGCCTACCTGCCGGCTTGTCTGCCTCCCTGTTTCCTGGAGTTTGTTGCACTTTTTTGTTGTGTGTATGAACTTGCTTGCAGCTACGAGGGCGAGTGGGTGGACGACCTGATGCAGGGAAAGGGGAAGGAACAGTGGGCCGACGGGTCCAGATTCACCGGAGAATATGCGTGAGTCTGGCAGGCAGGCAGGCAGGCAGCAAATCAGGCAGGGAGGGTAGGGTGGCTCTACACAAGGTCTCTGCAAGTATGCCTTCATGCCTTCACATCTTGCTCCCCTTCTTTTGCATGTTTTCCTCCTCCATTCTCTTGCGCTTTGCTGTTCAATTGGTATGTACAAGAGTGAGGGAGTGCGTGCGTGAGTAAGTTCGTGAGAGCGTGCGTGAGTGCACGAGTGAGTGAGTGCGTGAGTCGGTGAGAAAGAGAATAAGTGCGCGAGTGGACGAGTGAGTAACTTCTCGTGTGTGTGTGTGTGTGTGTGTGTGTGTGCAGTAACAGCAAGAAGAACGGGCAGGGAGAGTTTGTGTGGGCCGACGGGTCCAAGTTCAAAGGCTCCTTTGTAGACTCGGACATTCACGGAGAGGGGACGTACAAGTGGAACGACGGGAGGGTGTACACAGGACAGGTGGGCCGCTTCGTGTCGGCGGTGTCGCTTCGTCAATCCGGGGCTTATTTGACGCTTCTCTTTTTGGGAGGGAGGAAAGCAAGGAAATCGTGGAGGGAGAAAAAGCAACAAGCAGTATACACAAAACACACACGACAGGACAAGACATGGAGGGACAAGCGGATGAACTATTCACAGACCGTCGAAAAGCGGGAAGGAGCCAACCTCTCTCAAGAAGTAGCATCACCATCCAGTGGCTGGCGCGTGATATGTCTGTTTGATTCAATTGCTACTTCTTGCTTGCGTGCTTGCTTTCCCGCTTGCAGTGGGAGCACAACAAAATGCACGGCAAGGGAAAGATGACCTGGCCCGACGGCAAGTGCTACGAGGGAGACTACGTTCATGACAGGTGGGTCGGTGGGGGGGCATTCATTTCGTCTCATTGCATACCGATATGTCTGAGCAGTCGTGTAAAAGCAGCCTGTGCGAACAGACGAGGGTGGGATGAAGACTCACGATAGGAAATGGGTGGATGGGCAGACGCAGCATCCAGGCGTGCAGACAGAAGGAAAGATGTAGATAAGGACAGAGGACTCCAGGGGGTCCTTCTGTCTTCCTCCGTCAGTTGCTCATCAGGGAGGCGGGAGCGAAAAAACAAGACGAGATGCACGTGCGGTCAGGCAGCAGAAGTGGGGAGGAGACTGAAAGAATTAATGTCGTGAACCAACTCTCTAGCCACAGAAAGAAAGAAATCGCTCCAAAGTATTCAGGTACTGCCTTCTCTCTCCCTCCAGTCGAAGCTTCTTGTCTCTCCTCTCAGAAGCAAAGAAAAAGAACAGTTTCAACAAATGTAGCTGAAGAACAAGAGGCTTTTTCCCCCGAAGGAAAAGCTTCATTTGCCCCCTCGGTGCATGACGAGTGAGTGCAGGAAAGACGGGTATGGAAAGTTCACCTGGTTGGACGGGAGGAGCTACGAGGGCGGGTGGAAGGATGGCAAGCAGGACGGGGAGGGGGTCTTCACTTCGGCAAGCGGTAAGGGTGCAGCACCCGACGTACGGTTTTTGTTTAAAAGACAAGCAGAGACAGAAACACACACCAGATTGGTTTGCTATTGCAAGGCTCAAGCTGCTGTCCATTCCTTGACTGCACTGTTTGGGTATTATCCTTTTCAGAATGGGGTACCAGATTTTTTTCTCTCAGCCAGCCGGAAACGAAGCGAGTGAGTGGAAAATCAAGCAAGTCAGAGGGGGAGGAAAAATAATGAGATAAAAGGACAAAGAGAAAAGAGACGGAGACGGAGGACGGAACACTTATTCTTTTCCCCTGCAGATGTATGGATGGGCATTTATTAATGATGTATGAGTATTCTGTCTATCTATCTCTGCAGGAAGCAAGCGGAAGGGCCGATGGGAAGAGGGAGTCCGGAAATGCTGGTGGGTGGGTGGGTGGGTAGCTCGGCATGCTTGGTCGTCTTGTGTGTTTGTTGGACATTTCTTTTTTCTCTTTTTGCTCTGCGTGGTGTGTTTGTGTGTGTGTCCTCCTCTCGACTGCGCTTTGATTTTTCTGGAAAGGCTTCCTTCAGACGTACAGATGGGGAAGACATCCACTCAGGGGGACTGGCTGTCTCTACATAAGGAAGGAAGGAAGGCTTAGCATGGATTCTGCTATGAGACTTGCTGAACCAGCCAGGTAGGAGGGAAACAGCAGCCACGCAGCCGTACAGAGAAACGATTGGACTGGGTCGTGCAGGCTGACAGAAAGACTGCAGAACCGAAAAACACACACACGCACACACACACACACACACAGAGAGAGAGAGAGAGAGAGGGTATGTTCTCTCGCCCCCTGAACTCACCTGTTGAGCGGTTGAAGATATGCATGAATCAAATGATGGATGGATGAATAAATGAATGAACTGAATGAACGAATGGGTGGATGGATGAGAGAACGAATGGGTGAATGAATTAGTGAATACATGTATGAAGAGATTAATGGACGGATGGATGAGTTGATGAATGAGTGAACGAACTGAAGAAACGAATGGACATGCATATGGGTGGACGACTGCATGCATGCAGGTACCAAGAGGAGGAGAATAACGGAAGGAACCCCGAAGAGAGCCCCTCTGCCGTGAGGGACTGATGGGGAGGGAGCTGTTTGCACGGGGAAGGCCTTACACGCGTGGAGATGAAGAATGAAAAGAGGCGAAAGAAAGAAGGAAAGGAAAGGAAAGACGGACCGAGAAGGGAAGGAATATTACTTGATTGAAGAAGGTTGTGCATGCCTGCTGGCTACCTTCCTGCTTGGCCGGCTGGGTGTGACTCCTTTCTTCCCTTCTCTTCCTCCACATCCAGAATGAGAGACGGAGCCGGTCTGGTTGTTTCGCTGGCATTCGTGTGAAAAGACAAATTCAAACACCTGAATTTCAAATGGAATTGCCGAGGAGAGTTTTGACTGCAAGATCCGTCGACGCATGCATGCTCTGTCTGAGGCGGTGTATAACCGCTGCGCATACCCTCCGTGCGTGTTTTTTCCGGTAGGAAACTTCACGCAAGCGGGGTCCTTTGTCTGGCTGCATGGATGCGTGCAAGCAGGCACGGAAATTCAGGGAGTGAAGGCACGCATACATGCATGCACACATCCAATCATCATTTGTGAAATAGCTTTGCAAGGGCAAGGGAAGAAGGGGAGGGGGGGGGAACTTGGAGTCGATGGACGCTCGATCATGCATGTGCAAAACTCGTTTCTTAATCGCTCCTTTAATTCGCATAGATCGAAGTCATTCATTGTCGTTTCGTTTCACGTCTCACAGGCTGTGGGCGGTCTGTGGAACGAATTGTGCAAACGTACCGTTGGCCCATGTGTCGGATCTGTTTAGTACCTTTTGATCGTTCAAACAAAGAGAGCGAGAGAAAAGACTGCCGATTGGTCGAACATTTGATTATTTCGACAAGCTGCTCTTGATGAAAGGGCTCCTCGCTCGTCATTCGCTCAACCATTCGCTCGATCGAAAAATTTCGTCACTCAGCGTCATGCCGAATGACCTGCCAGTGTACTTCGCCAAGCTGGTACATCCTCGACGAGGGTTCCTGGCTGGCTGGCGCCGGAGTGCGCCGGTATATGCATTTTGAATTCACCAGAGAAGTGCTTTTTAGACTTGTACATCGAACTTAACTTAATCATGCATATTTAAAAAAACATATTCCACATTAAATTTTAAGCCTCTAAATTCAAGTTCCGCGGACATTAAAATTTAATTACCCCCGTTTTGTAAGGTAATATAATCTAGGGTATTGATTGATTGATTGCTAAGGTATAATAAACACTGGTATTAAAGTGGAATCCGTCATTACTAACATCATTCTAGGCATCATTATTACAAATTTTCTTAAAAATTTAATTTTAATTAAATTTATACTAAGATAACCTGAAAATAATTAATAGAATTTACATAACTAACTAGCAGATTATAATACCAATTAATACGGTGAGTCAGTGACCAGTACAGTGAGTTGGTGACTGCAGTTCTGATCATGTTAGAATATAAATTAATGAGTTGAGTAATATTGAAGTCTAGTTGAATATATAATCGCTCTTGATGCTTTGCAGCTTCGGTTTGCCCGTTGGTGTGGTCATTTGTCTGCTCGCAGCCTCCGCCTGCCCTCTCTTTGCATCCTTGGTCTTTTTCCCTGCAAAGCCCTTCTCTGCTCCCGCGTGGCTGACTGGTGGCACTCTCTTTCCATCACAACACACACTATTCCTGCAGCTATGTTGCGTGCCTGGAAGAATAACTGCTGCCAACAATTCACAAAGTCTACAGACAGGCTGCTTCATTGGGCTGATTTGATTTCTGTCCGCTCGCTGAGGGTCGAGCCCGATCTGTCTTCCCAAGGCGGGCAGAATGGTCGTAGGGCACAAGGCACCGGCTCACTTTTCTTTAAGGGCAAGGTGAGACAGACAGTTGCAAAGGAATGCATGAAGGCTTCTGAGGATGATGGGCAATCTTCCTCCCACTTCCCCTCCTTGCTAGACTCACCCCTCTGCAGCGCGACTTCCCGTCCTCCCGCCGTATGTTTGTCTTCCTCCTGTCGATAAGTTTAGGATGATCTAGATGAAGCACCTAAACTTATTCGAAGAAGAAAGAGAGAAGTCAACTGAACATAGTTGGACTTACGAATAGAGATGAAGAATGTCAATCCGGGAGATGCCCACAAGAACACGAAGATCTTCGAAGTATCCGAGAAATCGATCGATCAATCAAGATGAATTCTAGATGCGAAGACAAAGAGCAGACTTTCTATCCACTTCAAACCGCGCAATCGGATCCACTCAAATTCTTAGAATCGATAGTGTCCAAAGCAAACCACGCTTCAGTTGCTTGGACAGCGAAGAGATTATATCGAATGGACCGTGGTGATCAATCGACGGACAGATTGATGGCCCCGGAAAATGACTCATTGCATGCCTCATAAAGCGAAAATCCCGTGCGCACAGGCGGAGTACTGAAATAATGATGCACGCAGTTCTCTCACGCTGCACGCTTTACCTCTGAAGCGCTCTGAAGCTTTACGCCTGTGCAGCAAGTCGTCCTCCGGTGTTCCTTCTGTCTCTGCCATTCCCCGTTCTGCCCTGTCGGTTACGGATGGCTCGATCTTTTCTTTTTTACGCATACTGACATACAACCCGATGGGCGGGTAAGGTGGGCTGCCTATTGGTAGCTCTGATAGAAAGCTGTGCACCTATGAAGCCTGCTGCCGGTGTGTAGATGATTTTATTCATCGGCTCTCTGTCTACCCCCGATAGACTGCCGAACAAGGCTTTTTACAGTGGTTAGCATTAATTCAATTAGACCGCTTCACTCGTGGTGACTCACCCTTTGCATCCGCCTTCTTTTCTGATCTGGGGGTTCGCAAGTTCATCATATCGCTCTTACGTTCTCAACCCTCTCTCCTCTTTATGATTTCTCATCATATTAGAGTAAATGATTGATTAGATTAAGTTCGAATAACTGTCGTCCACTTAGCTTGCAGCTGGCATAATTGAACAGACCCATGCATGTATACGCCACCCGGGAGTTCTAACTTCACCTAGGGTTTGGCATCAATCAATCAATCAATCATAAATTGAGGTGGTTGAAGCCAGGGTTAAAACTTGAAAGCTGAGATTCGATTCACTTGAAGCTAGCTAGTAAACTATATATCTAGCTATATATTTTGCATAATAATGCCATAATTTTAATTACTAAATGATTGTGTACACTTTCCTATGCATTCAAAAACGAAAAGAGGAATTTGAGTTTGATGTCTAGTGATGTCTACTGTTCAAGTTGTTAACTAATTTAGTCGATTGACAGAGGGTGTCACAGAGCGGCATCAGCTTTGGACAGAGCCTACTTGGCTTTTTGCGGCCCACACACTTTCTTGTGGTCCTTCCAGTCAGCCTTCTAACAGACTTTCGAGCAGTAAAAGACCGATTTGCACTGCTTGCAAGCCATCATTTTCACAATTGCGCTAGCAGCGGCGTCTCTGTCTCCGTCTGGGCTGGTAGACTGAGAGCCAGAGGGCATTTCTACATGTGGGAAAGCGGATGAGTGAGCACTGCCAGCTGCATCCCCGGCAGCGAGGCCTTCAAGGGAAAGAGTCTCGTGCTTCTTGCAAACGGCGCATTTTCTGGCCACCGCGTCAGTGAGACGACCGGCAAAGGCGGGGAGAAGATCCGAAAACGGTTTCATCAGTGGAATCAACTTCCCTCTTTTTGCCTGATTTCGCAGTAAGCAAGCAACTTTTGGATGATTCCTCGCCGTCTCCGTTACATACTGCACCATTTCAGAAATGCTGCTGACCTGCGTCCCGCCCATTTCAGAGGCAATCTCGAACATCTCAGCCTCTCCTAGTTGGTCATTGTCAATGTCTGAGTTGTTCTTCAGAAAGAGGGTGTCGTCACGCTTACCTAAGAGCATTTCGACAAGAATGCCCTTTCCGCCATTTAGCTCGCATTTATTTCCTTCTATGATGACCCCGCGACCAGCAAACGCCTCGGCAACCAATATGCCGACCGCAGTGTTGGACTTGCATTCGTTCTTCAGGATTTCTACAACTGCATCTTTCTTCCTACATCTCACCAAGATGCCAAATGCTCTGTTGGAGGAAACCGAACATCCTTCCATTCTGAATTTGAAATTTGCCTCAGAGTCGCCCAAAGCCCCAACACCATGCCTATTCCCCTCCACCCGACAGCTGACCAACCGATTTTCGCCTGAACAACACTCCACGCCCACTCCCTTCTCATCAGGGCCCCAACCATTGTTCGAAATCTCGCACTCCAACAGATGAACCCCCTTCCCACCATTGCAGCTCACCCCAGAACGACCGTTTCCATGCACTCGCGAACCCACCAGCTCAACAGATGCCCCAGTCCCAACAGACACCCCGTTGAACTGGGTGCCTGTCACCTCCACTCGTTCTCCTCTCACATGAGCACCTTGCTGAGCGCTCACTCCTCCCCTCACTGTGCAGTCTTCCATGTACACCCGGGTTTTCACGGGGCTGTCTGGCGAAGGAAGCGCTATGATAGCAGCTGCCAGGTCCTCCTCCGCGTAGCTGCCGGAAGAGGAATTAGGGCAAGCTTCAAGCGAGATCAAACAACGCGATAGCTCGACAACACCATCCAACACAGTAAACGGGAAGTTAAAGCTCTTCGCCTCTGCCGCACTCGGGCTCTTTTGAGTGACAACTACAGAGAGCGATTGCAGAGACACACGCCCAGAAACCTTCACCCCGAGACATGCCTGGTCCTCTGCGCAGAATACAACACCCCCGGGGTCTTCAGTCTCTCCCTTGAGAGTGACCGGTTTATCAATGCAATATTTTGTCAAATGATACTTTCCCTTCTCAAGCAGAACGGTGGAGTACGGGACTGCTTGTTTCAGCACACGAGAGTAGGTTTTCGGTGAGGCTCGAAGAGGCCGACGCGTGTTTGGAAGAGAGAAAAGGTTTTCAGGTTTCACGAGGACTTTCTCTGTCACTCCGTGCTCATCAATCGACACCTCGAACCTCCCCTCTCACTCTTCGCGTGCCTTTCATGAAGTTCAAGTCGGTCCTGTTTTGTAAACCATGGAGGACAACCTGCCGCGACATCTCGGCAAACCTCGATCAGTCGGATAGGAACCGTTACGGCGACCTACGTTGCCAGGCAGACGGATGACAAGAAGAGCAGGCAAAAGATGCCTCTCTCTCAGAGAAAAACTTCGGAAGGCCCACCAACGCAGCTGGCTCTGAACATATGGTTTTAATAATACCCAATCTCTGCTGCTGAGATTCAAATGGACTCATATATACGTGGATCATCACAGTGAAAACTTACTGGAGATCAGTCACACTGGTTGAATCTCGTAACATGACAGTCTCAAGATCTGTCGTGATCGAGATCATGCATCACGCTCAGTCTGCATGGCAATGTCTGATCGACAAGGCTGACTTAATATTTTTTTTTATTTTGACTTTTTAAAATAATTTTTTGCACCTGCACCTGCATGCATGCAGAGGTCGGGGCGCGCGCGCGACATCGAGCGTCTCATCGCATGCAGTGTCCCGTGCCAGTGAGTGACTGACTGACCTTTTTCTCCGACGTTACTTTATGACCTCACTTGTTGCGTGTCAGACGGTCCGATGACGAATTACTCAGTGCCATGTGTAGTTCTAATATACATGATTTCATCGAAGTTCACTTCCCTCCCTGTCTTGCTTGCAGCAGTGCCAACCACAAGAGCTCTTGGTCTCTGGATCGTGTTGCTGCGTTTGGTCTTTTGTACTGCTCTGCATGTTGCTCATGAAACGCTCCACAAACTTCCATATCAATTCCAGCCGCATCCTTCATTGAAAGGACGTACATCCGATGGACTCGCACAACATGTAAGTTCCCGCGGTGAATGGACCAGCTCGGCATTTTGTGCAAGCTCGTTGATCACATGTATGTAAAACGATGCATGCTTTCCCCCCCCCACCCGCAGAATGCTCCCCCCCATCCGCCCCCCTGGTCAGAACGCGACCGAGAAGGGCCGAGGGACAGAACCCGGACTGCGGGAATTCCCAGCCGTTCAGCCGAGAAGAGACTCTGCAGGGAAGGGGGAGGCTCAGTCGAATTTGGAAGAATTGAACTTAAAGCTTCGGTGTGAGGTCGCCTGTCTGCGTACAGACGTTCTCCGGGTGGGTGTGGAGAAAGCGGATCTCCAGAATAATCTCCGGGTATGCAGAGCTAGGAACAGAAAGTTCGTTGAGTTCCTTGAGAGATCGACCGGGTGTACAGGGAAGAAGCTGGAGAGCTTGGTGGAAGTGGGTCAGAGGAACTTTGGAAAGGAGGCACCCGCAGGTTCTCCTTCCAGTCCCTCCCCTCTGTTGCTCTTGCCAGAGGTCCACAGGGTCCTTTTGCATGAGAATTCGGGTCTTCGCTCGGACTGCGGGAAGCTCAGGGCGATGGTGGAGGACTTGCGGGGCGTTGTGAGAGGGGAAAAGAAGGAGAAAGCGCGGCTGGAGTCGACCCTCTCAGACGTCAAGCAATCGAATTCCCTCCTAAAGAAGCTGCATGGGGGGAGACAGACTCTGGAACCGCTGCAGCAAGAAGCACCAAAGCCCCAGGTCAGGGAGACACGCACGCATGCATGCATGCATGGAGCAATAGGACTCTTTCCTTACCTGTCCTTAAGCGCGAGTTGATTTTTGTCAACGGTTTGCCAAGCAGTTTTTCCTTTTCTGTCTCCAAAGAGGTCTTCTATCAGGTGCTCATACATTGCTTCAAGGCGAGCGTTCTTTTTTCTTGAACTTCTTTGCTCTGGCTTCCTCTGACAGATTCCCTCTCTTTCCTCCGCTTTTCCTGTTGTGCTCTCCTTGGAACTGGTTGGGCACGCACAAAGAAAACAAATTTCTTTTTTCTGTCTGGGAAATGATTGCAGCACACCCACAAAGCAGGTCGGCAGGCTGTATTTCGAACAGTGAGGACACAAGCGAAAAATTCAGAAGTATCCAAAACGGGTCTTTCACCAATTTTGCTTCGTTTTGTTTTGTTTTGTTTTGTTTTTTTCTTTTTCGTTTGCAGGCGCCTTATCTCTCTGCAGAACAGGCTCTCGGAAGACGACATCTCTCCCGTGCTAAGGACCTCCGAGAGCTCCTTTCTGAAGGGCGCATCACCCTGATTGATCTCCCTCGGCTGATGAAACACGTGCGGACCATAGTGGACATTCCTTCAGACCAGGAAGTGCCCTGGAGAGCCGAGGAGACGCTTTCTTTGCTGGCGTCTCCTCACCGCTGGCCGAGAGAGTGCTTTGTGAGAAGGGCAGAGGGGCTACATCTTGAGCCTCTAGTCAGGCGCCTCTCTCAGTCTGTTCCTCTCCCCCCGCCACCCGCACTCGGAAACCCCACCCCACCCTCCCAGGGGTCTCTCTCTTCTCTGAAAAAGCTAGATGCGATGCTCGAAAGTTCCCTTCTCGTCGTGGACAAAGAGGCCGCAGGGGATGCACACCAAGGCTCCCGTACGATGGCTGCCGTTCTCCAGTCAATAGAATGGAAGAGCAATCAGTCCCGGACCACTCTGGGTCTACCAGAGAGTCAAACCACCACCCCCCACCTACCCATCTTCGCATTTTGGCCCATGGCATGCCTGGGGCAGCAGAGCAGGGGCAAGACGATCTGCACTGAGTGGATGGAGAGAGAAATTGCGAATCTGAATCGAAAGAGAGAGTCCAAGCAGACCACAACCATTTCACAGAGCCTACAGAACTTCAGAGGCGTGCTCCAACTCGTACGCTCGGGAGCAATTGCTTTTCTCGATGCTCGCAAGTTGGTCGGCTTCTGCCGCCAGCAGAACTTTGCAGAAATGCTTGCTGACTCCGAGGGAGGAGACTCTGGCTCCGCCTTTGGTTCCAACACCAGGGCACCTTCCGACGTGCTGCGGAGGGCTCTGAGCCAGGCGGGAGGGGGGGGAGGGTTTCGTTTAGGAGAGGGAGGGTGTGCAGAGAAGAAGAAGAAAGAGTTCCAAATGCTGAGGAGGCAGGATCTCCCAGACTCAATTTTCCTTCCCACAAAAGCCTTCGATTGTCTTGACAGCACGGAAAGGGAAGAGGAAGGGGGACGAGGGAGCAAAGGAGAGGAGGAGGAAGAGGGCGATCCTCTTGACGGTGTGTTGAGAGAGAAAGTTGTCCTCTTCGCTCTTTCCTTTGGGTGGCTTTCCAAAGAGCATCCAGACAACGACCAGAGCTTTCACTTAAAGCGGATGGCAGCCTTCTTTGAGTTGCTTTTCGCAGAAGAACCCAAGTTGGAGGGAAAGGAGGCGATGTGGCGTTGTCACATTGGTAGTTCCCTGAAGAGATGTTGTCTCCGTCTCCTTCTGTCCGAAAAGAAAAACAAACCGTCGAACTGCATGACACACAGACATGTCGGCAGGCAGGCATACAAATAGTGGACTAAAGACTGACACAAAAAACAAACAGCCAGGCAGGAGTGCAGACAAGCAGACAACCAGGCTGACTCTGTACCTTCTGTTTGCAAAAGTATGCTTCCCTCGTTTTGTTCCATTGCAACCACATTCTTTTCACCGCATTTTCTCTGCATGCAGGTGGGACTCTTCTGGGACTATGCAAGCATGTTTCAGGCACCCAGGACGGTCAAGCAAGCGGCACTGTTCAGGACTGCATTGCAGAACATGAACATCATCTACTCCCACAAGTGCGTCCGCCAGCTCGTTGACCGATTTCTTCCTTCTTGCTGTCCTGCTTTCTCTCAGTCTGTCTTTCTGTCTCTCTTCCCTTTTCTGTGCGTCCACTGGAAAGGTTCTTTTAAAAAAATCAGCCGCCCCATAAATAAAAACAAAAGGGGCCAGGCGGGACCATTGTGCCTCAAAAAGTGCTCCCTACATAATTCTTGCCGAACCAGGGGGTGATCTCGTTATTTCCTGTTTCGTGTCTAGGTTCTTTCTTTCCTGATTTCTTTCGCACATTTGATTGTGTTCTTCATTTTCCGCAGGAGGATTTGTATTCTGAGGTCCCGAGGTGTCCCGGAAAGTTCCGAAAACAGCCGACCTTACAACCTTCGTGGGTGGCCGTTCTTTGAGGTGTGTGTTTCTTCAATGAAGAGCTCCAGCCTCGTGCTGAACCTCCCGGAAGACGACGTTGAGGGCCCTGACATGCTCGAAATTCTGCCGAGATTCCGGCAGAGTGACACTGGGGACACATCGGTGGCAATCGGGCCGAAAGAGTTCGATCTCCGAGTAGAGACGCGTCTGTTCACCAACGGTGCAGATGTGAAGGTCGTCAAGAGAGCTTATAGGCAGTTCTTTCGGGCAGCTGCAGGGGAGGTGGAGCAATTGGTCATTGTGGACAGACCAAGCTTTGGAGACAAGCAGGCAAGAAGCGTTGCGGGTTTTGTACAGGGGCTGGCGGATCTGGTCAGCTCAGAGGGTCCCGGGGTGTCATCGGGGGGCAGAGGGGCTGTTGAGAAAGGCCGAGCTATCGCAGTCCTCAGGGCTGTGCGACTTGATAATGTGTCTGTGGGGTACGCTGGGGTGTCTGTGCTGTGCCAAGCAATTACACGCTTGCAAAAGTGCTTAGAAGAGCACCGACAAACGTCTGAAGGCAACTCAGGCTCTTTTCCCCTTCTTACTCTTTCTTTGCGCCACTGCAATCATCTGACAAGTGTGAGGGCAGCTGTGAGTGCGCACATGAGGGGGGAAATGACTTTAGAGGTCGATATGCCACCCGGATGTCAGAGTCTAGTTCCCTACCTAGACGTAGAACTTTCAGAAGATTCCCTCCACCGCCTGCGGTCTCTCATTGACCATGGGGAGGGGGGGGAGACGAGCTCTGATCTCTCGTGGCTTTTCGGGGGCCTCACTTGTCTCCGTGTGCAAGTTGTACATACAGAGGGGGGCACAATTGCAGCACTAAGCGACAGATTGTTTGACTTGCTGAAGTCTAGGGGTGTGGGGGCGTTTGCCCTGAGATCTCTCGAGTTTCGGGGACCGGAAAGAGTTTTGCTGCTTGCAGAGGGGGGGGACAGGAAAAAGGGTACGTTCTCTTCAGAAGGAGAATCGGGAGAATCCCCCCAAAAGACAGAGCTGTTACTACGCGACGTTGTAGAGCCTTCTGTGAGGGGTTTCTGGAAATGGCAAAGATTGTCCAGACAGAACGAAGTGCGCACTGGGCTGCTGAAATGCGTCCCACCTCATTGCGCTTTTACCGCTCAGAATGGGGACGTTGAAGGAGGGTGGCGCATGAGCGATGCATCATCTCTGGGATCAAAAAGCAAAGACGCAATTGAGCTCCACCCGCTCAACTGGCTCACGACCACCCATGCCCATGCAAACGACGCAGCACTGCTTGAACTTGACAGAGCTGCTGCCGAGGTAGCCCCCCGAAACCCTTCTTTATGGACTTCACTCCAGGTGATCAATCTAAGAAGCTCTCCTCTGACTGTCGAGGGCCTTCGCCGTCTCTCCAGTGCCCTCCTTAGAGGAGACGGGCGGGTCGGTCTGCGTGTACTGAACCTGTCTGGGTGCACCAGACTAGGCAGCGAGAGTGCGGATGTTCTCGGGGGCTTCCTCGAAGCTCTGTATGAACGAAAAAAACTCTCCCGACCTCTAGACATCCTGATAGACGGCAGCGGGCTGCAAGAGTCAGCTGCCGCAAAAGTTGCTGATGTCACCGCATGTCTGCGACTTTGTTTGGCTAGCGATGAGGGGGGCTCAGCCGACAGCGTTGGGGATGCGGTGCTAGTGAGCCTCCCCTCTCGGCCTTGGAGTGTCGGGTCGGACGGTCGGTTGACTCTGCGCAACTGCCGGCATGCCACTGCAGAGGGATGGGGGTCTCTGTTTGAGGCGCTCGGGAAAGCGGGAAGGGTGGATAAATTGAGTGCAGTGGACTTTAGAGGAAGCGTTGTGACGATGGGGAAGGCAGACGGGCATCCGTTGCTAGAGAAGTTTTTCGACTCTCGAAACCTCCCTGCCCTCAGGCATCTGAACCTCAGCCGCATGATGGTCAGGGATGTGGGGGCTCGTGTACTAGCAGCGGCGGGGGAAGCGAGATGTCTGCAAGGTCTGATCGGCCTCGATCTTTCAGAGAATTCTATAACCGATGAAGGCGCACAGTCGCTTTCGCAGGCCCTGCTTGCGAGTTCCTTTCCTGTCCTTGAACATTTTGATCTCAGCAGCAACAGCATTGGCATGGAGGGCACGGAGGCCTTGTCAGGTGTGATGCAGATGAAAGCACTCCCAGCTCTGCGGACTCTCGAGCTTGGGAACAATAATATCAGTGACAGGGGTGCGAAGGCCCTGGCCAAAGCAATTGAGGCTGGATCTCTGATCTCCCTCCAGGCCCTCGGTATCTGCCTGAATGAAATTGGGAGTGAGGGAGCCAGTGCGCTGTCGGACGCCTTGAGTGAAGGGAACTGCCGCCTGGAGACTCTGGACCTCCGGGCCAACAGCGTGGGGGATGAGGGGGCCTCTGCCCTTTCCAGGGCCATTCAAGCAGGCGCCTTGCGTTCCCTCAAGACTTTGAATCTTGATCAAAACAGTATTGAGGCAGAAGGAGCAAAAGCAATGGCATGTGCATTTACAGAAGGTTCTCTTCCTGTCCTACAGACCCTCAGCCTGAATAGAAACAGCATTGGGTGGGATGGTGCCAAGGCCCTTGCAGAACCCCTGAAAGCGGGGGCTCTCCCCGTCTTACAGACACTAGGTCTGAGAGGAGACCTCATAGGAAATGAGGGATTGATTGCTTTGTCTGAGTCTGTCCGTTCCGGTTCCCTCTCTTCACTCCGTTCCCTTGATCTGAACAGCAACGGTGTCGGGTGCAATGCCGTCAAGCTTTTCTGTGAAGCCCTGCAAGCCCTCCCCTCTGGAGATGTCTGCTCCTGCCGCCTTGAGTCTGTTGACCTCGGGAACAACAGCGTCAGACGAGAAGGGGCAATCGCGCTGGCAGGTGCGATAACCGCAAGAGCCCTACCTGCCCTGAAGAGTCTAGATCTGAAGGACAACGGTGTAGGGCCCGAGGGGGCAGTCCCCCTGTGCAGAGCTCTTGAGAAAACAGCCCTTCCCTCACTCCTGAGTCTGGACCTCTCCCACGGTTCTGTGGGGTCGGAGGGGTGCAGAGCGCTAGGGGATGCCCTCCAGTCAGGCAGCCTGTCGAATCTAGAGACTCTCAGCCTCTCGAGGAATATGATGGGCATAGAGGGAATTCGATCGATAGCTCGTGCCATTGAGGGCGGGTGGGTTGCAGCGCTTTTGTCCCTTGATTTGGGAGACAATAATTTAGGCCCAGAGGGTGCCAGGCTTCTCTCAGATGCTCTCAGAGCAGGCACTCTTCCGAGTCTGCAGGGCCTTCTGCTCTCCAGAAGTTCTATCGGAGACGAGGGGGCTAAGATTTTGTCGGGGGCGCTCACAGTAGGGACGCTTCCGGCCCTCCGGGTTCTTGCTCTTGCAGAAACCGGGATCAAAGCCGAGGGGATGAAGGCGCTATCAGAAGCCCTGAAATCGGGAACCCTCCCTGCTCTCCAAACTTTGGATTTGAGGAATAATGAGGTGGGGGGGGAAGGTTCAAAAGCGCTGTCAGAAGCTCTCCATGCAGGATGCCTTCCTGCTCTGTTAGCACTGCGCTTGTCACGCACACAGATGAAATGTGCGGACGCGATCCTACTCTCCCAGGCCCTTCGAAGAGGGGCCTTGCCCGCCCTCCACACCCTTGACCTTGGTAAAAATGAAATTAGGGTTGAAGGTGCAAGAGCCCTATCCGAGGCCCTTCAAGCAGGGACCCTCCCCGCACTCCACGATGTGTTCCTAGGTGACAACAGCTTAGGCAGTGAGGGGGCGAAGCTAATCTCAGTAGCAGTGAAGTCAGGGCGCCTGCCCGCTCTGGAGACTTTAGACCTCAGCCAGAATGGGGTAGGGGGGGAGGGAGTCGAGGGACTTGCAAATGCACTTCAGGCAGGGTCTGTGCCGGCCCTGCGGACGTTGAACCTGAGGGAAAACAGCATTGGGGGAGAGGGAATATGGGGCTTAGCGAGAGCACTGGAGGCAGGAACGCTGCCCGCTTTGCAGTCCCTGAACCTCCGGGAAAACATTATTAATGCAAGGGACACGGTTGCGCTCTCGTCCGCGCTGAAGGCGGGCACGCTCCCTGCTCTTCGTCACCTGGACTTAGGGAGAAATCAGATGGGAGCAGAGGGGGCAGCTGCGTTGGCAGAGGTCCTGAAGGCAGGCACGCTGCCGGCGTTGCAGTACCTAGGCCTTACAAGAAACTCCATCGAGGATGAGGGTGTCACAGCGATATCGCTTGCTTTGAAGGAGGGGAAACTCCCCGCTCTGTCTGCTTTGAATTTGAGAGACAATGGAATTGGGGGTGAGGGGGTGAGGGCTTTGTCGGAAGCTTTGAAAGAAGCAGCACTGCCCGCCCTGCAGACTCTTAACTTGAGAGAGAACAAAATCTGCACAGAAGGGGTAAAGGCCCTCTCGGAAGCACTCAAGGCAGGCACCCTGCCCGCCTTGCAGAACCTGAATTTACGGGCAACCAGCATTGGGGTGGAGGGAGCCATAGCGCTCTCGGAGGCCCTCCAAGCAGAGAGTCTGTCTGCACTTCAAACGCTGAACTTGCGCGATAACGACATTCAAAGTGCAGGAGCAGAAGTGTTGTCTGATGCTTTGAGGAAGGGCAATCTTCCAGCGTTGGAGGTTCTTGATCTCTCTTACAACCAGATTGGAAGGGAGGGAGCCAGAGCGATCTCCGCCGCCCTGAGGGAAGGAAAATTGCCCGCGCTCATGGCACTTTACCTTGATAACAACGGTATCGGGAGCGCAGGAGCGGCGGCACTTGCTGAAACTTTAAAATCGGGCGCCATTTCTACCTTGCAGACCCTCAGCCTTGAGAACAATGGAATTGGCGAGGAGGGTGCAACTACCCTCTCGCGCGCTCTCCAGGCAGGAACGTTGCCTGTTCTCGAGACTCTAGACCTCTCTGCCAACGGAATCGGGGACGACGGGGCTGAAGATCTGCTGGAAGCTCTTCGCGCAGCCACGCTGCCTGCCCTTCAAATTTTGGATCTGTCCGCAAATGGCATTGGGGAAGAGGGGGCAGAGGCCTTAATTGAAGCTGTCAAACACAAAAAGTCTCTCCCTGCTCTTCAACACATCACCCTTTAAATTTATCATGTCTTCCAGATGACCCCAAAAAGGCATTCTCATGGTAGTACTTTATGTATGCCTCTTTCAGTAGCCCTAAGGATCTGGTGTTTTAACTTGGTGAATTACGACCTAGATTACGACCGGTTTTCACGACTGTATGAAGGGCTAATAACCTATAACCTGACCTTATATATATAACCTACCTTTTTTCCTACACCCTGGCATGAATTGGGAGGAAGCGCATATTAGATCCGTTCCTAGCACGTCCGCCTCACTCTTGACCTTCCTTCCGTCTACGTAACAGTGCAACACTCCTGGCTACATCGCAACACGCTAAGTTCTATCTAGAGTTCTATTAGTTTTTTAGTAAGTGAACTTTAATACTATAGCTTTCTAGATAGTTTTAATAAGCTAGTTAAGAAGAGTGCGTTTGAAGTTAATATTCCTTGATTGAGTTTTTATGAATATATTTTTTTATAAAAGTACACATCTATTAATTACATGCTACTACTAGTGTTACTAAAATATTGAGTGACAAATTTCATGCTGCAAAAGTTAGATGCGCAATTCAACTATATGAATTACCCTAATTAAGAATTACTATAATTTACCACTGGCAGAATTAGTAGTACCTGGACTAAAAGTCTATTGTCATCTAGATTACAAACTTGCAATGTTCCAGAGAGGGGTGGAAGAACAAAAATATTTTAAGGCGGACGTGCTAGGACAGATCCTAGAACAACCAGATCTCAAATTTAGATCTCAAATGCATCTCCTCCCTCTAGATTATCATGAATATAGATAGAAACATAAAAAAAGATATGAGAAAGAACATGTAGGAATATTTAGGCCTTGTACTATAAAATTCTAAAAAAAAAAATGAAGGTCTTAATTTTTTTTTTTAGAATTTTATAAAACTAAAGCTGTTACTAAAGCACTTCAATCTGTAGGTGATCGAAGGTCGTAAGAAATCTCCATTGCCAGCAGACCGCTGAGACTGGCAATTGCTGGCAGCGAGGGTTGTTTTCGATCAGTAGATATCACAACCCTGCAATAATGATGAATTTAGTGATCACTTTTTCTATTAACTTTGTTCCAAAAATTAAAAATTAAAAAAAAAAAAAAGAATGAGGTCCTTAATTTTTTTTTATTAGAATTTTTTAGTGCACGGCCTTGAGGAATATACGGTATAGAAAATACGAAATAGAAAAACAAAGCAGCGAATGCTTATAAAAACTGTCATGCATATAGGTTTTGGCTGCAAATTTTACAAGAATATATATTTAAACTTTTATATACAATAGGAATCTACAGGTGGTTGTAGGGGCTTGAATATGGTAAAAAGTTCAATTTTTGAAGGCAGATTTTTCGTCATCTAGAGAGAGCAGGAGACTCCGAGAGTCATACTAACAGCGCTGATTCGCCGCTGAATTTGGCACCAAATCTAAGGCGATAAGCCAGGGAAATCCTCACACTGCTGTCTTGCAAAGCATCAAACACGAAAAGATGAAAAGATGACGCCAGTCCGGCCCCAAAAACACGGCAACCTAGTTTGTAAGCAATCTGCTTCAAGCTGCCGGAAGAGACTTTGTGGAGGACAACTGTCGTTTACAATCCGACACAACGAAGCCACCGGAGTCTTGCGCAAGGGAAGAAAGGGCAGATGAGAGCACAGCAAAGCAATAATCCATAAACGAGAAAAAGGATTTCCAAAGGAAAGCAAAACTCAGAAAGAAAGGAAAGAATTGGACGCGCAAAAACAGATCGAGGAAAGGACCATGAGCAGACTAAAAGTCAATCTGTCCCCAACTGACTGGTGGAAAAAAGGAAAGCTTCAGGCAATTCACCCGTCTTCTGCCCAGGGGCGGAACGAGTAAGCGTCTCCAAAATCATACTTCCTTCCCGAGGAAGCAAAATACCCTCCAACTGCCATGCAGGCCGAGCGCTGCACCTGCTGTATTCGCTGAAGGTCCTTCGCAGAACAGTACCTGCCATGCACTCATTCTGCGATATTCTTTCTGCGCACTCACAGGAAGTTGCCCCCCCACAGCACACAAAAAAGAGGATCAGGGGAAAGAAGAGGGGCCGCACAACCCCAAACAAAGACAGAAGCATCGCCAGCAACCCCCCATCCACTCAAGCAGACAGGCAGGCAGCAAACAGGCAGACAGGGACCAAACAGGCACGCAGACAGGCAGGTAGCAGAAAGGCAGACAGAGAAATGACAGATAAACTCACAAACACTCCTCAGAAATATATGTATAAAATACTTATATCTATACAAGGGGAAAATTAATCTGCTTATTTGAGGAGGCGCAGTGACTCTCTGCGGTCTCAGAAGGGCACCTCATGTCACCGCCGGGATAATTCCATGCTCACCCAAGCACCTACTCTTGGCGTCCACTTCCGAACCTACTGGTCTGCGCACGCAGGGCAGGAAGGAGCGGCCTAATTTCGGACGGCGGTGACAGTCGGGTGACTTGCCCGGAAAAGTCGGGGGCGTGACAACCTCTACGTGCCTGAGCGATTCGTCCTCCCGCTTTCACCTGTGAGAACCGATAGACGGAGGACGCTGTATAGTATACTATACAGAAAGTCGGGGGTGACTGAAGCTCATTCATGGTGGCGGGCACCAGGGAGGGGAAGGCCCCCTCCCCGGTAGAAGCTGACCTCTGAATTCAGCAGATCCTTGGGGGCGTCTCTCAGTGAAACCGACCTGTAGCTGGGCCAAGCGCCCTCGAGCTGTGCGACCTGACCTTTCACGTATCCTGAAGAGAAGACAGTGGGGAAAACTTTCACACTGACAGGCAGAGCGAGTGAGAAAAAAACAAGACACAAACAGAAAAAGAGAAGCAAATTGAAACAGAGAAAGAGAGAAACAAAGAGAGAAAGGGAGACGGAGACTGGGGAAGAGACAAAGACTGGGGATCAGATAAAAAGAGCCATAGCTAGACAAACAGGGAAAAAAGAAACAAACCCTCCCGGAATGTCAGGCAAAAGCATCCAATAACCGACGAACCACATCATCATCTGACAGACGAAGAAGCACCCGCCCTACAAAGTGTCCGTTCTCCAACGCCATCTCCTTCTCTGCTGATGCACGCACACAGAGAGACACAAGCGGAGGGGCACAAACGAAATGAGAGTAAGTCCAGGAGAGCAGCAAAAGAGCCTGTCAGATACAAAGGCGGACGCTCTTGCAAAGCAAAAAGACCGAGCAACCAAACGGAAAAGTCAGAACAATAATGTTCATGCAACCGCTAACATTCACGAAGTTGCACCCAAAGCTGCACGGTCGACGAGCACAGCGAAGAAAGAAAGTACACTCGAAAGTAAAATAAAGAAAAATTTCAAATCTCGAAAGGGGGAAAGTATTGAACGCGCGAAAACACATCGAGGAAGGGACCATGAGCAGACAAGAAGTCAATCTGTCCCCAACTGACCGGTAGAAAAAAGGAAAGCTCCGGGCAATTCACTCGTCCTCCGCCCAGGTGCGGAACGAGTAAGCGTCTCCAAAATTATCCTTCCTTCCCGAGGGAGGAAAATTCCCTCCAACTGCCAGGCCCAGCGCTGCACCTGCTGCATTTGCTGAAGGTCCTTCGCAAAACAGAATCTGCCAGTCTTTCTGCGCACTCACAGCCTCCACTCAGAGCCTCACACAGGAAAGAGGATCAGGGAAAAGAAAAGGGGGGCGCACAAGTACCCCCAGCGAGGACAGTCGCATCAAGGGGGAACGAAGGGAAACCGGAAAGCACACGAATCTGTGCGGGCCTCTTTCCAGACGATTGCGCCGTAGGGAATGGTGAGGAGACACCTGCGACGATTTGGTGTGCAGAGGTTCGGCTTTCCTTGAAGAACTTGACCAAGATTCGCCTGCACAACTGGAGGCATCCACAATGGAGCAGAATTGTCAACGATCGATGGACAGATGTGGCGAAGATGGAGCTAAACTGACGAAGCATCCCAGTGTCTTTGCTTATGAACAAACCTGGTGAACTCCCACGCTGAGAGCAAAAGCGCCAGCTTCTGAGTTTAATCATGAAGCAACGATCCAATATGACTGGAAACTCAACTCGACTTGCTGATTTTGGCATGAAGATGCACGAAGTCACCAAAGTCTTCGATCAGTCTGACAACTTCCGCTCAACTGTCGACCCACATCCTGAACAGCACTCGCACTGCTCTGAACATTTTCGAAAGGATTGTGAACAGTTTCAAACGTTCCCTTTCCTGTTGGATAGGTGGAACAATGGTAAGACAGCGGTAAATCGTTCCATACATCGATGATCGATCGCTTTCGATCATTCAAATGGCCCGGAAAGCGAAGCTGAGAGGGCACTTAACAAAAAATACACCCCCCAGACCACACGGATGGCTGCGTCCGACATTTACAGGAAGATCTGACGCACGCCAAGCTCGGCCCCGGAAAGATAATTCAGCTGAGGAGGCACTTTCCAAATTTAAAGCAGGGGCAACAAGAATAAATTTCGCTTTCCGGGACATTCGCACGGAGTGCGTCAGATTGCATGATCGAAGATGGTCGAAGCCTCTGACAACGTCTGACTCCATGCAATGATCTCCAAATTTGAATACAGTCGATCGCTCTGGTGCAAAAAAAAACAAAAAATCGCGCGCGCGCATGGGGAAGTTCGTGCGAGGGAAGTGATTTGACTGTCAGAAAACAATGCCCACGCAATGCAACACGGTCCAACATATTGCTTCAGATTGACTCCCTTCTGAGATTTCCCGTACATCCAACAGTAGCAGCATAAGAGCACTTCTCGAATGAGTCTTAAATCGAGGTGTTTGACTGTGTTTGAGCCAGGAAAAGTTCGACACAGGAGTCCAAGATAGGCGGGCGTTGCGGAGTTCCAAAGTGTTGCTTGGAGGAGACGGCTTCTTCTCAGTGAAGTATAGTGAAGGGATTTGCCCAGTGAAGTGATTTGCCCCAGTGATTTGCCCCTGGTCGGTGACACGTATATATATAAGGCTTTGCATTTGACAGGATTGGGTGAATTGTAGCGATGGCGGCAAACCCATCTACGCCTCCAAGGAACTCTGAGTCCGTGATAGGGGCGGAACATGGAGCACCTAGTGGAGCATTGCTCGTGGATCATAGCGGCAGCGCTTCCATTGGCAAGGGGAAGAAGAGAAAAGAGACGCACAGCAAGTCGATCAAAGTGAAACTCATGAAGGCTCCCTCCACAGCCATCCCGGACTCCTCAAACTGGGACAGTGTCGCGGAAGAGGTGAGGAAGAGGCTTTCAAACGGCTCAGACTTCCAACAGCCCAACGTAGCAGAAGAGGCCAACGAGCCAAAAACGAACTTGTTCAAGACAAAAATGAGGGGGACGAGAAAGGGGGGGAAAGACAAGTCACCGACAGAGACAAAGTCTGACCTCACAGACACCCTGAGGATTTGTTTTTTGACGGCAAGCCCTTCCCCTCCACTCGTCTCCGACTCCATTCATTTGCCATCAGCAGCGGGAGAGGGTGCACACAAGGGGGCAAAGGCACTGGACCTGCAGAGAAGGAGCACATTCACGGGGGAGGATGAGGCACAGGAGGCAGAGAAATATTGGGACGGAGTATTCGCAGTCAAGGGAGAGTTCATGCACTTGAACTACGAGTGCGAGGACAAGCCTCAGGAATTCTCTGTGACGGACATCGAAGTGATCCACGTGAGTTGACTGTTCGTAATGAGTATCGATTCAAAGCCATATGTCTCTTTGCTTCTCACTGACAGGGTCTCTCTGAATGCGCCCACGAAAGCACATGCGTGCGTCTCACGGACGGTCACCGAGAGACACACAGACAGGCAGAGAGACCGACAAACTAGCCGACAAACAAACAGACCGACGGACTGCAAGACTGATAGACAGACAGACAGCTAGACAGACAGACAGACAGACAGACAGACAGACAGACAGAAAGTTTGAGACAGAGACCATCAGACTGACCGACCGAGAGACAGAGACAGATACACAAACAGACACAGTGATGGATTGAGAGACAGATAGTACTGTAACACAGACAAACAGACTGATGGAACCATGAGAAAAACAGACAGACAGACCGACAGACAGACAGACAAACTAACGGTGCCGAAAGACAGACATACATATACAGACCGACGGAGCGGAGAGACCGATACACGGACCGATAAACAGACTGACAGACCCCAGAGACAGACAGAAGGACGGACAGACAGACAGTCTGAGACAGACAAACAGACTGACGGACCCCAGAGACAGATAGACAGACAGACAGACAGACAGACAGACAAACAGACAGACAGATAGACAGACAAACACACTGACGGAGCGAGAGACAAACAGACAGAAAATTGAAACTGACGGTACCGAAAGACTGACAGACAGACAGACAAACAGACCGACGGACCGCAGAGACAGACAGACAAACAGACTGCATGACGGACCCCAAAGACAGACAGACAAACAGACAGACAGACAGACAGACACGCAGACGGACAGACAGATACACAGACAGACAGACTGACGGACCCTAGGACGGACCCCAGAGAGAGACAGACAGACAAACAGACAAACAGACTGACGGACCCCAGAGACCGACAGACAGACAGACAGACTGACTGACTGACTGACGGAGCGAGAGACAGACAGACAGACAGACAAACAGACTGACGGACCCCAGAGACAGACAGACAGACCGACAAACGCCGACAAACAGACTGACGGACAGACAGACAGACTGACTGACTGACGGAGCGAGAGACAGACAGACAGACAGACAAACAGACTGACGGACCCCAAAGACAGACAAACAGACAAACAGACTGACGGACCCCAGAGACAGACAGACAGACTTATAGACAAACAGACTGACGGACCCCAGAGACAGACAGACAGACAGACAGACAGACAAACTAACGGTGCCGAAAGACAGACCAACAGACAGACCGACGGAGCGGAGAGACAGATACACGGACCGACAAACAGACTGACGGACCCCAGAGACCGACAGACAGACAGACAGACTGACGGACCCCAGAGACAGACAGACGGACAGACAGACAAACAGACTGACGGACCCCAGAGACAGACAGACAGACAGCCAGACAGACAGACCGACAGACAAACATATTGACGGAGCGAGAGAGAAACAGACAGACAAACTGACGGTGCAGAAAGACTGACAGACAGACAGACAAACAGACTGACGGAGCGAGAGGCAGACCAACAGACAAACAGACAGACCGGCAGACAGACAGACAGACTGACGGACCCCAGAGACAGACTGACCGAGAGACAGACAGACTGACGGACCCCAGAGACAGACAGACTGACGGACCCCAGAGACAGACAGACAGAGTTATAGAAAAACAGACAGGCAGACAGACAAACAGACTGACGGACCCCAAAGACAGACCAAGCATAATGTCGGAGTGAGAGAGAGACACACAAGCAGACTGGCGGCCTGAGAGACAAATGCACAGACACACAGAGTGATAGACCGACATGCAGACAGACACAGGCACCTATAGACAGGAACACTCTCAGTCTGACTGACCGAGAGACAGAAAGACAAACAGACTGACTCATGGCGGAAAGACCCAGTGGAAGACACTGACTAAGGAGACCATTATAGAAAAAGAAAAGACAACCCAGGCCTCCCTGTGTCATCCTGTGTCTCTGATTCTCGCTTTCCTCTCACGTTCTCTCGGTCGGTTGGTCGTCCTCTCTTTCATTTGCCCTCCTTTGACACTTCCTTTACCTCATCATGCACTGTCCTCCTTGTGCAGAGACGCAAGCAAGCACAGCAAAAAAGGAATGAGAGAGAGAGAGAGAGAGAGATTGAATAGACCGACAGAAAGAATTTTGGCAGGTGCCGAGTAGGTAGGTAGGGACGCAGGCAGAAAATCAAAGAGGTAAACCAAGAAGCAACCAGACGACCCAGCCACCGAAAATTTGGACAGGAAAACAAGCAGGCATGCAGACAATTTTGAAAGAGGCAACGAGATACAGACAGTTGGACTAGTACAAATAAGAAGGCAAAGAAACAAGTAACTGCAGAGGCAAACAGAGTGGGGTCATCAAGCAACCGCGTAAGTGCAAGGCAAGTGAACCTACTTTGTGCTCGTTTGTGCTTGATTCCCTGCAGCGATGGTCCACGTGGCTGGCAGAAACGATGCGAGTGGCAGACATTCTCGGTCTTTCTCTGAGTGCTGGTCCGGGGTTGCCCGCCCTCGCACTTATGAAAGCGGACGGCACCATCGACCTGAATGGGATGAAATCTGCACTCCGCGTAGGCAAAGGGTGAGTGGGGCATTTATGGCCATTTGAAAGACTGGAAGTGGTGCCGAGCCTCTTTTTCTGCGTCGTCGGCCGTTTGGGATGAATGCATGTGACCTGCAGCGCACCTGACTTTCCCTTTGTACAGAAGCGCAATTCTTGTGCTGGTGCCGCATCCAATCGATCTCTACATCGCTACAAAATCCCCATTTCACGCTGAGGGCGTCTCCTTCATGTCTCCTTCAGATTTTGAAACTAAAGCGGACTTCTCTCTTGTTGCTGCTCCGCGAAGACGCAGCCAGTCTCTCTGAATGCAAACGCAGGATCATGCATGGAGTCTGACCAACCTGATACTCGCTTCTGCATGCAGGGTATGTTTTGAGAACATGGTTCCCGGCAACCCTGACGCTGAGGCACTCAGGGAAGCTGTGCAGGAGGGCACGCCCGAGGACGACATCCTCTTGTATGCTAAGTCTTACGCTCGAGTTCTCTTCCATGCACAAGGAGACCCGCCGCCCCCCGTCAACAGCCCCTCTCTCAGAATTCAACTGGGAGATCGCGCTGGAGCCCCGTGGAGATGGAACAGTTACTGTCCTGCATGACCCCAACACCATCGGGCTTGTGAAAGTCGGAACGGTGAGTACTAGCTGATTTGAGTCGACAACGAAATTGGAAATTGAGTGGCTGATGCACATGAAAATTGTACAGACAAGAAACAATTTGCACGAATCCAAAAACGAAAACAAAATTGATCACCATGTCAAAGAATCCGACGTAACGTAAGGGTCGCTCGCAGACGGACAGATGTCAAAGGTGGACAAACGATAGGGTTGTAAAGGCAGGCGCAAAAAACGATAGAGTAAGATGGGTGAAGAAAAACCACACACGCATTCACACCCACCTATCCTCTCAGACACGTAACGACAAATACACAGAGAGCAGGGGGGGTGCAGGGGAGGAATGGAAAGAGATACACGTACGCAGAGAAAGAAACAAGCACGCGCACAGAGAGCAAGGGACACTGCAGAAAAAGCGAGAGAGAAGCTTCTGTCTGTGATTCCCCTGGCTCTGCGTTTTCACCTCACTCCTGACTTTGCCTTTGTTCCTCTTCTGTTGCTGCATATTCTCTTTGCAGGGTGTCCTGAACCCACACCTCGACTTCACTAGGCTGATAGAAGAGAAGAAGAAAACGAAAAGCAGCACGACAGATGACCGCCTAGAAGGAGTGAGAGAGTGCTTGAGAGAGAGAAACAAACCTGACAGACTCCGGAAAGCTCCTGTCAGTCTTGCGGTTGCCACCGCAATAAGGCTCGCTCCCGACCTCATGGAGCGGTGGCACCAGCTGCAGTGCCCTACTCTCCTGTTCGATGAGCTGCGCACGCATGAGGGCTGCCCGGTGGGTGTGCACGATAGTCTCGCAGCCCTTGAGACAAAGCCGGTTCAGGGGGGGGAAAGTCGGGGGGATGTGTCGCTCTGTGGTCTGCTGAGGTATGCAGGAGACCCAGAGAATGAAAAAAACCTAAAGCAACTTCACCGTCGGCTGCAGGCCCGATATGCGTCTGTCTCTACCATTCCAGACAGTTCCCTGGAAGAGAAAGTGGGGGATGCGTTGATTGAAATGGACAGCGGTGCGTCTCAGTTCCTGCAGACAAAGTACGAAAAGAAGGAGCTCGAGAGGCTCCTCAAGAACGAGAGTCTGTCAGGAAGCGTCCAGAAGAGAGGTCTCACTCCCCAAATGTCCCCCCAGAAAAGCCGCAGACGATCCCTTTCAGCCCAAAGATCAGAGAAGAGGAAGGACCAAGAGATAACCCAAGAGGTCGACATGCATGAAAAGCAGCCTGGGGACACGTTTGAGAACCTTGTCGCTGCCGCTGGAACCTCTCATCCACATCTATGGGATAACTCAATAATGATTATGAGTCCATTATACAAAATGTATAATCATTATGATAGAAATTATAATCATTACAAGGCGTTCATAATGATTATGATTCTTTCCACAAACTTGTTATAACACTGATACTCATTATGAAAAAGACATAATGATTATTAAAAATTATAATGATTATACATTAAATCATTGATGCAATGTTCAACTTGTGATATCTCATGGACCTCCCTGAACCTAACTACCACTTGAAAGTTCAAGCCGTATTTTTGGATAAGCTTGAAAGTTCACACCGCAGGCGCGGATCATTTATGGTGTTTTGAAAGCCAAAGCCGCATATCTGGACGGTGTCTTAACCATCTACGCCGCAGGCGTGGACAGTCTCTTGAAAAATGATGCCGCAGATAGAGATCATCTTGATTATATTTTTTCAGGTGGCACTTAGGTTCAGGGAGGTTATCTCATGAAATATTGATAATGGAACTTTTTGCATGGCTCAAAATTTCTTTACAAAACAGGGTTGATTTGTAAAGCTAATAAAGTTTGTGTTTCATTTTTTTTTTTGGTTCATCTTGGGTTACATACATAATCATTATGAATTTGATAATCATTATACACTTATAATCATTATACTAAACTTAGTTGCATAATCATTATAAAAATTAAAGTCACTATGAATTTTCATAATGATAATACGTATGACCCTTTAAGTTATCCCACTGATGATATCTGCGAGGAAAGTGTATTGTGTGGCAGTTATACTGCGTCGAATACGTATATGAAAAAACACACCAAAATTCTATGCAGGCGTGCCAAGAGAAGACGACTCGGAGGACCGAGGATCCTTTACAAGACGATCCATCCGAACGAAGAAACAAGGCGTGTACCTCCCCCCCGTTTGCATGCGGAAGCTGTTCCCTACATAATGGCTGCATTCGATCTTACTGCTGCTCATCAGAACAGACCAGCGGCTGATCGAAGGAATGGCCTCATCGACAGATGCAAGGATGCGCGGATGGATGGATGTCTTCCTTGCCGGCTGCTGCGGTCCCTCTTCTTCTGCACCCGTTGGACTGCCATGAAGTAAATGCATGAAATCTGGGCCACGACAATGAACCTCTCCTTCCCCCTCCCTTTTCCCAAGAAGCAGCCTTCGTTCTCCCTCCCCTCACCTGTTCTAAGGTTTTTTCTTTATCTCTACATTCTGTGGCTGGTGCAACCGCCAAAAGAGAGTGACCTTTCTCCTCCCGCCCCCCCCTTTCCTTCCAGCTGTCTAGACTTGCACTACCGTCTATTTGTCTCCACACAGCCATCCTCTCCTCTGCCCCTTCTTCTTTCTGCAAAAAAATAAAGCGACGCAACTGCCGTCAACCGGCTCATAGAGGAAGGGCCACAGGTGGGCAGGCATTGGCGGTTTCGTTCGCTGACAAGGGTAGGTAGCGGTTTGGTTGGTCTCCACAAAATCAACCGAGAAAATGAAAACGCCGGAACGAGTCAGCAAGGCAGAGAACGCTCTCCCCCACCTTCCCGCCTCGGTTTTTCAGTTTTCCTCTCTTTCCCCCCACTGCACAATCCCAACTAACCAACCAAACAACACCCCAACCCAGGTCACAGCGATCAGCTTAGACGCCTGTTTCTTCTCCCTCATGCCTACCTGCTTCTTGGGGGCAAAGAAAGAGGCCATGCCAGAAGGAAAAAGAGAAAGTCAAGCTTGGAAGCTCCGCTATCGCGGCGACATTCTCCTTGAGCTTTCTTTTCCTTCCCCTTCCCGGCCTGCATGCCAGATCGGGCTGCTGACGAGACAAAGACAACAGACGGGAGGGAGACCCGTCTACTTTCTTTCTTTGCCGTTTTCCTCAATGCTCTCTTCAAACCTCTCAACCGCCCAAGGCGGGCAGGCAGGCAGAACCGAAAGGCACGGGTCCACCCTTTTTTTTTTTCCCAGCCTCCCATGCTACTGTGTAACGAGTCGCGGAAGAAAAACGCTCAAAAAGACAAAACTCGCAAGGCCATGCAGGAGCATGTACGCATACACAAGACCCACCACGCAAGCAAAACGATGTCACGAAGGTGGACGGACAATGAAAGAAAGATGCTTCAAACTCCCCCTCTTCCCGCCCCAACACCACGTGTATGTTCTCTCTTGGAGCTGAGCAGGTCAGAGCGAAGGGGATCAAGAAGAGAAAGGAAAAGAAAGAAAAGAAGAGAAAAGAAAAGAGACGCCAATCATCACATCGCTTGATGGACGACCAAGCAGCCTGCACAGTCTCGTACCGTCACGGTGAATGAAACAAACAAACATGTAAGCGAGCACACTCACGAAAGATTCGGAGGCAACGAAATGAGGACGGGAAAACGGAAACTTCACCACCAGCGTCTTACAGGCACAGCAAGCACTTTTCCTTCCTTTACCTGACCACATCAACCAAAAAAATTGAAGGGCAAACTTACATTCGATTGCCTGCCTGCAAAAGAAACCAGCCCCCCAGATTGGAAACATATTCCGTTGAACGGCAACCTCACGACCGGGGAAGGAGACGGACAGGCGGAGAGAGAGGGAGAAAAACAGGGAGTGAGATCTGTACCTGCAGAATGAGAGAAGGGGGGGCGATCCGACCGGAAGCCCATCCATTCCCGCCCGTCCTGCTTGGCTTCTCACTCATTCATACACTGCCTTGATCTCTTTGATCGATCCCTGCTGCCCCTGTTTTTCGTTTCTTCTCTTTCTTTCTACTTCATTGTCCTTTCCCCTGCCTTGAAGATTCATTGATTGCCTCCACGGCGAAAGGGGGTGGTTTTGCATTCTGTTCGCTTATTCTTTCTTTATTCCTCTTCCACCATCCGAGTCCAGCTGTCTGTAGAAACTCACACCGAAAGATTGCGCGAAGGTCGCAGTTGCAATTGCCGCCTTTTTAGTTGTCTCTTTCTCGTCTTGCCGACGTTCAGCGCTTGGAAGAAGGTGAGACAGAAAGCGAGACAGACATGCGAGACGCGCAGTCGAGTTGACTTTTCGGTGAGAAAACCAACTGGATCAGGGAAGGTGGTTGAGGTCAGGCGAAACAGACAATCCGACTACAGAAACCAACTAGAACACAAGGAAAATGCCATTAAGCAAATGAAGAGAAAGAGACAAGAAGACAGCGAACTGGAGAAAGAACAACGGCCGAGATATGAAGGACAAAGAAAAGACAAAAAAGTCCATGGGTCTAAAGAAGAAGAGAAGCCAGCGAGGAAAAATGTATAATATGACAAACAAACACAGGTCAACAGAAGCATCCATCCATGCACCATGCAGCGTTCCTTCCCCTTTTCGACCTCTAGGGTGACGCAGAGGAGGAGGAAGCCGAGGCAGAGGACGAGGAAGCAGCGCTTGCGTATCGCGTCGGGCTGGTGCTGCTGTTTCCTTTCGGAACTTCCCCCCCCTTGGCTGCATTACCCCCACTCTTCTTCCGTTTCGGGCTTGATTCCTCCACGACCACCTCTTCCCCCTCCTCTCTGGGTGCAGCTGCCTCACGAGCCCTTCTGAAGGCAGCCTCGAGACGGGCCGCTCTGATCAACTCGTAGGCTCCGTTGATTTCAATGAATTTTGCCTCGTTGCCCCCCTTGTCCGGGTGATTGGCCTTTGCAAGCTTCAAATACTTCTTTCGCACCTGCAGAAAAATCAGTCAATACACTCATTCAGTTCGCTTCCGGATCAAACTGCAGAACAAAGCGCAGCACAGACAGTAGACAGGGCAAGCGAAGCCGTCCAGGACGAGCATTTCATGGAGACCAGACCGAGAGCAAACCTCGAGGGATACTGGCGCCGGACTGACCGCCAAAAGGAAAACTCCTGAGAGACAACAGACAGCATGCACAGCTACGCAGGCATCCAGACAAAAGAGAAAACAATTTACCTACCTGCTCATCCTTTGCAGTCGGGGCCACTCCAAGAGTTTCGTAGGCTTTGCCGAGGGCTCTCTCCCTGTCATCTCCAAACAGGGCGTTCGACAGCCGGAACACGGCCTCCGAAGCGAGCAGTGCACCGCACACACCACCCGCCAACGCCCCCACCGGACCCGCCACTGTCCCCAAAGCCGCACCAGCAGCAAACCCCCCTGCTATTGATGCAGCACAGGCAGAGATGTTCGTGCAGCATTGGATCCCGTCTATTTCTCCCTTGTAGTACCGATGGACGTTTGTACCCTAGGAGACCAACTGCAAGGACTCCCCCCGCAGCCTGAAGCGCAACGGTGGCTCCCTGCATGGCTCCTATCTCCGTGCGAACACACAGAGCTGCCATACCCCCCCCAGCAGCGGCCGCTTGTGCAACCTGCTGTCTATCAAAATTCAACCCAAAGGCAGGAAGAATCGCCCCAGAATTCGACCCCTGCGAATCTTGTTGGCGCACGGCCAGCGTGTTCTGCTCCCGTCCCCCCCCACTCCCACGTCTACTAGTGCTAGCGCTGTGGCTAGTTCTCTGGCTGGTCCTCTCCCCACTAGTGCTGCTGCGAGTGGAACCTGTGGGACTTGTTTCGACGGCGGTGAAAAGGAACTCTTGGCTCTTTTCTGACCGGTATCGCATGCTGGTTGGACTGCTCCCCCCCACGTTCACTTCCGATCTAACCCCCTCCGATGACTCGCACGGAGCTCGTCGAAGTCTCGAGGGACTGCTGGGGGTACTTGGAATGTGCCTTCGAACAGCCCTTCTCAGGATTTTCTTTGGCTGCTGCTGTCTGGAAGAAGCGGAGTTGGCAGCAGAATGCCCATCTCTTCCAGAGAGAAGAGTGGCAGGAGCAGAGGACTCTGAGCCTGTGCTCTGCTCTGCCGTGTGGTCAAACATCCTTCCAGACCAAAACTCCTGATGCTCCCTCCGCCACTTCTCGACCAACCTCTGGTACTGCGAGCGCTTCTCTGGATTGTCCTGCAGCTGTAAGAGAATCGCGTGAGAGCTGAGCTCGTTCGCTGGGTTCTCTGCAGGAATTCTGTCACTGCACAGAGCCTCCACCAACCCTCTGTGTTCCATTCTACTATGGCTTTAACAAAAGTTCACTCGGATACAAATACGCCACGACCCAAAAAGGGACAGAGGAAACCTGCCACAGCAGCTCACTGTGGATCAGTCCGCTTGCATGAAAGGAAAGCGGCCGATCGCAGAATTGCAACGATGGGAAGAAAAACACGATGGCTATAGAAGTAGTCAGGGTTGATTCTGGTGCTGTTTTCGTTTTTCGCTTCATCTGTAAGAGGGGCCTTCATCGAAGGAGAGAGGGACGTTCAAGGATTCAACTCTGTCACTGCTCGGACTCAGCCTCGGAGACAAACCCACGTACGACGGGGCCCCGGCGTGCATGCATGCATGGCCCCGGAAATCGCCGGACGCCGCCGCCGGCCGGGGTCTCTTCGGGGCCGGGATGGGGCCGGGCCACAAAATTCATGCAGGCCCGTTCTGACATCTCTCTGACTGACAGAGCTAGGCTCCGACGCTGTCAGAAGCACGACCCCAAAACATTGCCACCTATGCAATTGTGATGAATAGTCTTCGAGCCAAGGGCTGATTGACTCTACCCAACGATTCGCGTGCTGCTGTTCGCCTTTGTGAGCATTTTTTCTCTTACTCTTTTCAGTCTCCTCGGAGACGGGTAGTGAACGGCGATCCCAGAGCTGGGCCGCCTACGCGTTCACTCAGTGGAGAAATCCTTTGCTCAGAAGAATTGAAACCGCAGCGGCAACATGGGCAAGAATACCGGCAAGTCCAAATCTGGACGTGAGCTGCATCCAATGGATGCGTTTCGCAAGCAGATGAAGGAGAAGGACATAAAGAGAGTAAGTAGTCATCACTCAGGCCGCGTCCAAGCGATCGCATCACCACTCACAGTATTTTGACCCTGTTTTCTGCCTGTGTGCAGAACAAAAGAGAGAAGGAGGAGAACCACGAGATCGGACTCATGAAAAAGTCCCCGGAGGTGATCAAGGCCACCCTCGATAAACTTCGACAGCTCGGTTAGTCCCTCTCTTTGGTTAACAAAAAGAGTCAGTAGTCTAGTCTTCTCGATCAAATTGTCGTAATTCTTCTCTTCTGTCGTCTGAAGTAACGTTTAATTTATGATCCAAATCTCTGCTCATAAGAGTTCCAGTTTGCTTCCACTTCTGTTTCTTCAGCACAAAAGCAATAGAGCGTCTTTTTGTTTGTCTCAGTGTGCTCCTCTGTGTCTCCTCCTTTTTACCTCTCGATTGCACGAGTCTCTCTCGGAAGATCTTTTGCTTATACTGATCTCTGCTCCATCTGCACATGCGGTGCTCACCAGATAACATGGGCAAGCTGAACGCGAGCTTCAAGAAGAAGAAGGCTCTACTCGAGCGCGTTTGGGAGAAGGTCTCCGTCAGATCTGAAGCCCAACAGGCACTGAAGAGAGCGCTTCCGAACGAGTTTGAGGAAGGTTCGTCCTGTCTCTCTAAATGGGTCCATGAATGTCTTTGCTGTCTTTACTCTCAGAGGGTGAGGTGGCGAAACCTATTTTCGTATTTTCGCTTTCCTCTTCCTTCCCACCTACTGGATCGGTCTCCTTTCTCATTCCTTCCTGATCGGGTGCGAAATTTCTCGTGAGAGAGAACATGCAAAATCGAAACTTTTTCCACGCGACTTTCGGCAAAAAATGCATGGGGAGGTTAGAGGGTAAGTTTTGTTCCCTCACTTCACCTTTGAGTGAGCGACCCAACTGGTGTTTCAGCTAATTATGCGTGGTAACATGTGTTTTGATTGTTTTTTTTTTCTTCTGCTTCCTGTACCTGCAGAGGACTTAGCGTACGAGGAGGAGCTGCGTGAGCAGGCACAGAACGCAAAGAAGAGACGCCAAGGAGACTCGGAGGACGATGATGACATGTCCGACTCGTCTGATCAGAGTAGCGATGGCGAGGATGAGGACGAGGAGGCGGAAGGGGAGGGGGGGGGAAGACAAGGAGGAAGGGCCTCTGCAGCTTCTGCTTCAGGTCGGTTGGGTGTGTGGATCGAGCAAGTAGCCTTTCCTCCTTTTCTTCCTTCTGTGCTTTCGTCCTTCCTTGCTTCCTTCCTTCCTGTTTTCGCATGGTCCATTTACAGTTCACACCGGATGAAGAGAACAGAGAAAGCCTCCCCTCTCATCGGAAGATGAGGAAGGCAAAGACGACAGCCAAAAAGTTCCTTCTTGCCTGCAGAATCCTCAGCGTATGCTTGAATTTCTGGTTGTTTGTTTCTTTGTTTCTTTGTTTGAAAACACCTTCGTTCATTCGCACATCTTTCCTTTTGTCGGTTGCCTGCTTCTGACTGTCTCTCTCAGTCCCAGTCTCAGCCCCCCTGCTGACTTTTTCCAATGACGTGCGGTATTGGAAAATATGGGCATGCAAAGTGAATCTCTCCCCTTGCATCTTTTGTAGTCGAACGCAATAAAAAAGCATTTGCAGTCCTCCACTTCAATTATCTTTTCTTTCTTTCTTTCTTTCTTTCTCCCTTTCTCCCTCTTTCTGTCTCTGAGAGACTGCAGGGTCCTCCGGCATTCCGACCGACTTCCGAAACTGGAACCCTGAGAACCCCGTCATCCCCCCACCTCCACCGCCAGATCTCCCACCAGGTACTTAGCTCGGCCAATAGACAGATCCAGGGACTGTGTGTCTTCCTCTCTTCCTCTCCGTAACCGTCCTCTATACTTCTCTTCGCTTTTATTTCTGTACCAGGACACTTGATTCCTTTCCTGAAAAAAAACAACGAAACACGGTCCCCCCAACAGTCGCGTTTTGACTCCTTTGCCTTTCTGCTCCATGTGTCAATCAATCTGTGAAACGAAATAGTGAGACAGAGGCTGCAATTCAGTTCTTTCTTTCTTTACCTTCTATGTCTCCACTGCAGAAGACGAAGACTCCTTCCAACCGCCCCCCCTCCCGCCCGGCGCCCCCCCTCTCCCAATGGGCCAACCTCCACTGCCGGGAGGCGTCCCCCCCGATGCTGCCGGGGTCCTCCCCGGGCCATCGCACCTGCCCCCCCACATGCAGGGCCCCGGCGGACCCATGCAGCAACAGCCCCTCATGCGACCACCAGGAGGACCAAACGACCCGCACATGATGGGGGGCCCAGCCGGCCCCTTTGGACCCATGCATGGGGGATGGGGCCCCGGCCCTGGTCCGAGGGTCAGTCAGTCAGTCTTTCTGTCTGTCTCTCTGTGCCCATTGCTTACTTTCTGCGCTTATCCGTCCGTTCACCTTTGTCCTCGCTCTTCCTCATTCCATTCCCGCGAGGAGGGGGGGGATGTGCAGTGTCGGTCTTTTCTGTATCGCTCTTTCGTCTTAGTGCAACTTTGCGTGTGCCGAAAAGAAATCCCCTCCTGGTGTCTTTTCTGTGCCTTCTTCTGTGTCCCTGCAGATGCCCCCACACCCTCAGTTCATGCAGATGCAAATGCAAATGCAAAACCAGGGCCCATTCGCAGGCCCAAACGGAGGCCCCATGGGCATGCCGGGGTTCAGACCCCCCCCCTTCGGCGGGGCCCCCGGAGGCCCTCCAGGCGCCCCCATGCAGTCCGGATGGGTTCCCCCGTTCCTCCAGCCACAACAGCAGCAGCAGCAGCAACAACAAATGGGGGGCGTGGGCCCGGGTGCCCCCCCGGCGCTGCCGCCAGGACCTCCTCCAGGTGCAGAAGGAAATCAGCCGCCTCCTCTTCCTCCCGGACCGGTGAGTGAGTCAGTGAATGAGTGAACGGCTCGCAGGGGTGGTGAAAAGGTGTTCGTTCGTGTATTCGTATGCGTCCTCGCGTGTGTGGATGAAGATTTTTGGGTGCTTTTGTGCCCGCTTACCTTGAGCTCTGTGGTTGATGTGTTTTTGCGTTGTTCTGTCGGTCGCTTGTTCTTGCGCAGGCTGTTTCGGCTCAAACTGTTTCTACCTGTAGAATCTTCGAATCGTCCATATGTGAACATAAATTACAGTTTCTGTTCTGCATTTCTCTGTCGACGTTGCAGCCGCCCACAGGGGGTATGTCTATGTCCGGAGGAATGGGGATGCCCTCAGGGCTCCCTCTGGAGCCCCATGGGCCTGCAACTTCATCTGGAGCGGCAGCAGAGACAGCTGCTGGGGGGGGTGTGCTGCCTGTTCCTGTTCCTGTTCCCTCAGGGCCTCCGAGAGAGAGAGACAGAGACCGAGTAGAGAGAGAAGAGCAGGAAGAAGAGGAAAGGGAAGCGAAAGCACGGGCAAAGAAGGAGCAGAGAACACACGCAGCCGTTGCAGCCGCCTCTAGGTTTCTTCCCTCGGCAGTCCGCGTGCGTCAGATGCAGCAGCAGGGTACTGTGAAAACCTCCACTGCAGCTGCTGCCCCTGGAGCTGCCAGCGTCGCCCAGGTGACTGCGTTCTCGACGGTAAGTCAGTCAGGGCACATCTGGTTGAGATCAGGAGAACACGTTTGATTATGAGTGCTCCTTTGGGTATTCTACGATTTCTATATGTTTGTTCCCTGCTCTCTTCTTTCATCCGTCTCAGTCCTGAGCTTTTGTTTTGAGTCAGGCTTGCTTCTCTCACTCCGCGCATATATCCTTCCTTGCCTGGTCTTTCTCCATCGATCAATGCAGACTCTTCGAGGCAAGGGGGGGGGGAATGCAGCCACCGCTGCCGGCTTCCTCGGTGGCAGTGGCGTGGTGTCGGGTTCTTCTTATGTGGGACAATCTGCGTCTGGGCAACAGAAGGAGAAGAAGAAAGACAAGGATGCAGAGGCGGTGAGTGGAGCTACTTTCATGCATACTCTCTTTCCTTGCATCCCTTCTCTCGTTCTTTGTGTCCCCGCCCTTTCTCCGATGTTCTCTGTCTCCTTTGCCTTGCTCTCTTTTGTCTTCTCACTTCTGTTCTTCGCATACGTGACAGCATCTGGCAATCTTGCCATGTTCAATCATTTCCATGCTGCTCACCGGATGGACGTCGTGTTCTTTCTGACTGCAGGCGCTCTCGAACTTCCTTGCCGAAATTGGTTGACTGACAAGTGGGAGGCTCAGAGTGGGAGAATGAGAATGGGGAGGGCATTTGGGCTTCTATGGAAGTGAAGAGGAACGCTGGAAGACAGGCGAAGGAGTTCTCTGGTTGGAAGGGCAATTCGAATTCTTTCAGGAATAGAAGTCCACTTGAAGAAGAATTAGCACATCGTGAGGGAAGGGAGACTGCAAAATTTCTACAGGCAACGTTAGTCGTCGTGTTACCGTCTTGGAGGAGTGTTCTGGAATCTAAAGATCACATACAAAGCCTAGTACAAAGCAGATAGTTGCCCAAAATCGGCCGGGTACAATAATTTATGTGCGGCCCCACTGCGGGCAGCCAGAAACAACAGTACTTGACCATTCAATTATATTTAAATGCTACTGCTAACTCTAGGCTCCCGATAAGCAAAAAAAATAGATAAATAAATTTCGGCCAAAACCTCAGGCTGAATTAGTTTTTTTTTTTGTGCGTCAGCTCGGCTTTGAGCTTCGAACTTGAAGTGTTTGCTTCAAAAAAACAAATAAATAAAATTATATAAAAAGTAAAAATGATTTTAGGCAATTAACTTTCTTATTTTTTTTACGTATGGTAAAGTATGGAGAGCCTAGCTAGTGCTAACTTAGCCTAAGTAACAGTGCTAAACTTGATTCTTCAAAAATCAGAACAATTAATTAATTAATTCATACTATTACACTGACATAAAGTATTCAATTTAAGTAAAAAAAAAAGAATGCGATCATATGACATTCATTAGTATAAAGTCGGATAGACTCCTGGGATAGTAGCCCAAGGTTTGATATGCAACTGATATATGCAATCATTATAATCTGGAATCCAATTATAAACTTATAATAATCCCTAGAATAATCTAAAATACATATAGACCTACAAATCATATACACGTACACACACACATACACACACACACAGTGTCACACACACACACACACACACACACACACACACACACACACACACACACAATGATGATTTACTGACTGACCGGCCGGCTCGCTGGCTGAAAGTGGATCAGAGACTCAGAGACAGAGATTGAGACAGGCACTCAAGAGTCAAGAGGGCAGACGGATCGAGGCAGAAAAGGAGAGAGGTAGGGAGAGAAAGAGGCAGGCAATCAGGCAATTTGGCAGTTAGGCCGTTAGGCAGTTAGGCAGCCAGGCAGGCAGGCAATGTGATCGACTGCGATATGAAGAAGAGAAACGTCATCCCAGACAGGCAGAGAATACCTTCTTTCGTGCTCCCCTGCACTCGTTCCCTCTTTTTCGTTTCACTGACAAACAGAAAAACAGACTGCATGCCTTTTGGATTTCCTCCCACGAAAAGACAGACAGACTGTACGCTTTCTCTCCCTCCTTTTCTTCATTGATACAACGGACAAAAAGAAAGAAAGCAACAAAGACAAAGGCGGACAGAAACACAGACAGACAGACAGACTATATGTTTCTTCTTCTAGACAGACAAACAGACAGACAGACAGACAGAGGGACAAAACGGTTCCTTTTTCCTTTCCTCTTCCCTCTCCTCCCAACCACTGCGAGTGCGAAAGTGACTTTTTGCTTCTTCTACAAACACACAGACTGACAGACAGACAGACAGACTATATGTTTCTTCTTCAGACAGACAGACAGACAGACAGATAGACAGACAGATAGATAGATAGATAGATAGATAGAAAGACAAACAGATACGCAGACGCACAGACAGACGAATGGGCGAATGGTCGGCAAGTCAGACAGATGAACAGGCTGAAGGTAGGGGGGTAAGCATCAATGCATCTCGCATGACGAAGACATGGCAGTGCATACGGACACTGTTTGTCAATTTGTTTTTCTGAAACTTCGGCGTCGACTACTTGGTCCCCCAATCCTCCTTGCAGGCAGACGAGGCTTGGAGATTGGAGCTCATGCATACATACGTGCATACTCATGCGTCTATTCTGGTTTGCATAGACCGAGCGAAAACTTTGACAAAGCTCAGGATCGTTTGGGGGCACTTCTCTTCAGAAGGGATTAGTGTCACGGTTGTGGTCCCAGGATTAGACATTTTAGGCAACGAACTGAACTGGAAATTTCATCTTGACTTGTATTTCTTGCATGGGTTTTTGTACACCTCATCCTTCTTTGTTCATCGCAGAGCGGGGAGATCTCTGGCTGAGCAGTCGATTGGAGAGAGCGTCTAGGTGGCCCGGCTCCTTTTCCCTGTTGCCCCTCTGGGTCGATTGTTGACTTCCCGGAAGAGGCTGCTGGCCCTGGCCTGGGTACGGCAACCTCATGCTTGACAGAGGCCTCCCACTGCCCATCGGGGAGGTTGCACCCTCCACTGAGGTGACTGCTTCCACATGAAGGGCTGGAACTCTGTTCGGGGCAGGTATACTTCGAGGGGAAGGGGCATTGTTCGGTGTCTGTGGCGCGAACTGAACAGATACACCTGCTCCAGGAACTGCTTGACCTGTTCTTGCCTGCTGCTGCTGCAAGTGCTGATACGTGTAGTGATTCGGGCGAGGAGGTGCTGCTGGAGCCATTTGACGAAAGTGCTGAGATGCAGACGGAACCTGAGGCTGGCGTTGTGCACTGCTTTGCGGTGTCTCTTCGGGGTAGCACACCGTAATCTCTCCTTGATCAACGATGCACCGCTGTGGAACGCATAGCCAGAGGCAGAACGATTTCACCGGATTTTCCTCTCCGGAATCAGAACCTCCTCCGCACATGGCGTCCTCGTTTGATTCTGATGGACGGCCGGAAAGGGGAAAGTGGTGGAGACTTATATATACGTGTAAGTTCTAATCTTTGACAGTTCGATGGGAGGATGTGGCCTTGCTTCCCGGTGACTACGGCATACTTTTCTGGATTCGCTTAGACGACTCTCTAGTCAATCGGCTTGGCAGACGTGTCAACAAGCTATAGTCTGACCGGTATACTTTTGGAGTGACAGGCGGGCTCGTTCAAAACGATCTCGATAGAGGCGATATACCTGTATGATCGATTTTCTTAAAAACTTAATTTATTTCACATGCATGCATGCATGCACACAAAAAAGGGATTCAAAGCACGCGTATACAGAAAAAAAAGTACTTGCAAGGAGCGCGCGTACTGTGCGCGGAAAAACTCGCGGCCCCCTTTCGGCGGGCACAGGCATGGCGCGCCGGCGCAGCGCTACAAAGCGCCCCCCCCGCCTACCCCAGGCTCCCTAGCCCTATAGCTATATAGCCCTATAGCCAGGCTTCATTAAATCAGCTAGCTTCATTAAAAAAGCAAATCTTTTTACATTATTTTTTTGATAAATTTGAATCATTGTTTGTTTCGTCTATTTTCTTTAATGCTACTATGCTATGCCATGCTAAAGCTAATAATAGTAGCACGACTTATAAACATCATATAAATTCAAATTTTAAACTTACATGAACTCACCATACTTTCTTACAAGATAAATCAAAATAACAGTAAAAAGCTTAGGAATTACAAGGTGGAAATAAATGCAAACGTATGCATCTAAGTCTCTCACTAGCCTTTTCTTATTTTAAAATCAATACTGTAAAAAAAAAAGTTCATATTTACAATCTTTCCGGGATTCTCCCAAATTTTCTCCATCGTTTTTCAAAAGTCACAGGCGAAACTATTTTTTCTGTGCACGCACTTTTTCTTGTCACGTTTTGCCATTTTTACTTTCATTGATCGACATAAACGAGGATCACATGCGGATGCGAGAAAAGTTGGAGCAAGGCCACACTGCACGTTTCGTCACCTGTTTTTTCGATTCTGACTCTCTTTAGATTTCCTCGTGACTCTTATCCCCCGAAACGTCAATGAAGAAACAATCAGAAAAATGACCGGGCGAATTTTCACAAAAAAGCAGATGCTGAAGGAGACGGGGAGAAGAACAAACAGCCATGCCAAAGGGGTCTTTTCCTCTTTTGTTTCTGAGTGGACAGAGCTCTGCAGAGTTCACGACAGACAGATACCACAATGACCACCAAAAAAGCGCAAATACACAGGTCGGAAGTCTGCACACACTGCTTGCAGACGCATTCTTGAGATCCCTCCAGGAGGGGTGCTAGCGTGCTTCCTTTCACCTGCCCTTGCGAGTCCCCTTCCCCCCACTCTTTGTCGTCTTCGATGATCCTGGGCCACTGGTTGCCGTCCTTCTGCGAGAGCAGTCGCATGCAAAAAGTGAAATGAGAATTCGCTCACGCACACACATTCAGAAGAAAAAGCAATCGTTTCGCATTCCTACCAACACACACATTCGTACATCCTTCCTTTTGTTGAAAATACACCACAGAAGGAGCGCATGTGGCCGCTTCTCCTTCACTGACCATGCCGGAAGAATCGACCCAAAAGGCAAAAGGAAGCGCACGCGCGCATGTTTGTGTGAGTGTGTGTGTATGTGTGTGTGTGAGAGAGAGAGAGACAGAGAGACAGACAGACAGACAGACAGACAGACGGAGAGACAGAGGTGTGTGTGTGTGTGTGAGAGAGAGACAGAGACAGACAGACAGACAGACAGACAGACAGACGGAGAGACAGAGGTGTGTGTGTATGTGTGTGTGAGAGAGAGAGAGAGAGACAGACAGACAGACAGACAGACAGACAGACGGAGAGACAGAGGTGTGTGTGTGTGTGTGTGTGTGTGTGTGAGAGAGAGAGAGAGAGAGAGAGAGAGAGACAGACAGACAGACAGACAGACAGACGGAGAGACAGAGGTGTGTGTGTGTGTGTGTGTATGTGTGTGTGTGAGAGAGAGAGAGAGAGACAGACAGACAGACTATATGTTTCTTCTTCTTCTCCCTCCTTTTCTTCATGACAGACAGACAGACAGACAGACAAACAGACAGACAGACAGACAGAGGTGTGTGTGTGAGAGAGAGAGAGACAGAGAGAGAGAGAGAGAGAGAGACAGACAGACAGACGGAGAGACAGAGGTGTGTGTGTGTGTGTGTGAGAGAGAGAGAGAGAGTTTCTCCACTGTGTTCTCGACATCGAACGGTGACCTGCATGCCCTCAGGTTCTCCCATCCTGCAGCTGAGAAGGAGAGGCTCATCAGAGGAAGGCAAAAGGAGGCCGCCTCGTTGGTCGGATTCTCGACACGGACGCCCACTCCCTGTACGACCTTCTGGTGTCCCCCCTTCAACACAAAGCTGAGAATCAGTTCAGGCCCATTCTGCATACGCGGAGGGAGGGAGGACAAGAAAGAAAAGAGCAAATCAGGCCCATGCATGCATCCACAACACAGAAGCAAATCATGTGAATTGAGATCGCCTTTCGTGAATGCACCCTGACTGCACAAAAGCACCCAGGCATGTTTGGGTGGAGGGCGGAACACAGAGAGACCACCCGAGGGGCAAACTATTTGAATAGAAGGTAAGAGAAACCGTGGCCGTTTTGAGTACACCACTTTCCCTTTCCTCATCTCTCCCTTCACTTTCGCCTCTTCTTCTTGGCTGACAAGAGAGGACACAAGAGGTCAGAAGTGAAGAAAAGAAAAGAGTTTGAGCACATCTCATCATCGCCTCACCTTGGCGTACGCCGCGCACTCCCCCGCGTTCTCTCCAAAATATTCCCCGATGCCATACAGCTGCCCTGTCCCTCTTCCCCTTTGCATCGGATCAAAATTCCATCTGAAGATCTCCTCGATCCTTCCCACGTCTGTGCCATGCCACATGAACGACCCCATGCCGATCACATCTTCCGCACTCAGTTGCAAAAACTCCCCCAGACATTCGAAGTCTCCATCCCCCTCTAAGGCTTCCTGCTGCTCCAACCACACACATTCGAGACCCCTCCAAAAACGACGCACGCACTCACTATTCCCATCAGATAGATGCTCATTCACCCTCACACCAGCGAATTCCTCTCCCGCCCCGTCCGCGAAGTCTCTACCCCTCTCGGTCAGCACCCTCGCAGCCCACGCACGCCTGGTCCGCATCAGACTTTTGCTGTATTCCTCCCGACTTGTGCCGACCCACCTACCCTCCTCCACACCCTCCAGCCCACTCGACGAGAACTGCCATAGAGAGTGACCTGAGAGCTCTCTGCGCATTTTGAAAAACTCTTCACAGGACACATCCCTGTGAAGACCGTCGACGGACCCGCAACGTCCGCAAGAAAGCCGCTTGCAGCACGCACATTCGGAGCAGCCATCCGAGGGCCGGGTGATGGCAGCACAGTCTGGGAAGGGACACACACCCACGTCCACGGAGGCAAACGATGGGTCCTGAAGGGTGCCCAGCCGGATCACTCGCTGCGCACATCACACAAGAAGGCACTCACACACACACACACACACACACACACACAGAGAGAGAGAGAGAGAGAGAGAGAGAGGTGACACGTAATCGGATTGATAGAGAGGAACACACGGACACGCACCCACAACTCTCTCTCTCTCTCTTTCTCTCTCTCTCTTTCTCTCTTTCTTTCTCTCTTTCTCTCTTTCTTTCTCTCTTTCTCTTTCTCTCTTTCTCTCTTTCTCTCTCTCTCTCTCTCTCTCTCTCTCTCTCTCTCTCTCTCTCTCTCTCTCTCTCTCTCTCTCTTTCTCTCAATGGAAGGAGAAAACACGCCGCTATTTTGTTGAGGGGCTACTTGACAGTCTGAATATTCTCATTCACTCAGGTAGGTCTCAGACGCACGCCACGTAGATCCTCCCTCAGCTAATCATGGAAGGGCCTGCAAGACTGACCATGTAGAGTGTCTTCAATTCCGTCCGCCCCTCAGCAGAGACCGTGGAGAGAGCCTTGTGGACGTCCGGAAGTCCCACTGGAATGTTGCAAGCAGGACACCTGAGGGTCGGCCTGTCGATTGGAGGAGACTCTGGGTGGTCGCGTGGGGACGCAAACGCACGAGACCCTGCACCCGTCTCTGTGACCGCCTCACAGTCAGGAACTACAAGATTGTTGCATGAGAGCGCTAGTTCATCTGCTCTTTCCTGAAGCTGCGACGAGAATTGAAGGACTTCCTGGGCAAGGCACTCGAGGCAAAACGCGTGGTGGCAGAGCCAGAAAGATGAACACTCGACGGAAGGGTGCTCAGGGAAAAACCGTCGACAAAAAACACATTCGGATTCCTCGTTCTCTACCCCTCCAGCAACTCTTCGTCGAACTGCCTGCAGCACCCTCCTCACGCCCGTATCCACGGACAGTCTGTGTTCATCCAACTCCCCTTCCATTCCCTGCACGTTCTCTTCACTTCCCTTCTTCTCATCAAACACAAACGAGGACACCCCCCCATCCCAGAATGTGACTCCACTCAAATTCACCCAATGCTCCAACCTACAACCTTCCAAAGAGACCACCAACTCCACCCATCCCCGTCCCTTCAACACTGCGTTCACACGGTCAATTATCTCTCTGCCTTCCTCACTAGCTGCAAGGAAAGACCCTTCAGCCGGCGACAGACGAGAGACCCCAAACCTCTTGCTGAACCTCTGAACAGATCTCTCCAGCTCCTCCTCAAACTGCGTTCGCACCACCGGACTGCCGTGCAGCCGCACCCACTTCCCCCCCCTGTCTTTTCTGCCGTCTCCGTCCGAGGAGCCCATCTCAAAATGCCCCCCTTGCCTCACTGTCTCCTCTACCGCCGGATGCAGTCTCTTGCCTTCAAGCCAAATCTTCAAGATTCGAGACCGAGGCACCTCACTCGCCTTCAACCCCTCCAGATCAAAATGGAGAGGGTCCAGAAGAACCCGGGCCCTCACAATCGCATCAGCGACAACAGCAGGGTCCCTGTCAAATATATTCACATCACACACAACACCCCGACCTCCCGGTCTCCACGAATTCCCTCTGTCTACCCTCGCTTTGATTTTCACAGAGAACAGAAAAGACCGAATCTGGGTCAACAGATTGTCAATGCCCTTCTCGATCCCTGTCACCCAGTCTCGGGCTGAGGGGCAAACAAAGGAAGTCTGAATTTCAGACGACATCGAAAAACTCTGCGCAAATGGGACACAAATATTCCCATTCCCAGACGCAGACACCTGCGCGTCTACCAGAGCCTCTTCCAAGTGAGCCCGACCCTCACCCCCTAGCTGAGCCTCGCAGGGCCCCCCCTTCAGCCCTCCAGGGCGGGGCATCACGTCTAGAAGAGACAGACTGCGGAGTTGAACGCCGTGCCCAATCTCAGCTTGTGCCACCCCGGTGCCCCAACTCATTCGAATGGCCTCCTCCCGCCCTGCTTCAAATGCATCAACCTCCTCTTCAACCGCCTGCAGCCACTCACGGGCACCATCCGCATCTGCACGAGGAACCCACATCGTCCCTAACGCACAACTGCTGTCCCACGTCCGTACTGTCTCCTTCAGACCTCTCTCTGCATCTGCAAGACGGCCAGTGAGGGGGGGAACCCAAAATGGAAAGGACGAAGGTCTCTGGAGAGAATTCTCAGGAGGAAGGGCATTCTTGGAGAACACCCCTCGCATGCACTCTCCGCCTCCCGAGGGTGTCAGAGGGATCAGCTCAAGAAGACTCAAGTCCTCTCCGATCGATCCACTCATTTCCCCAACCAACCAATCCCTCTTCAGAGGGTGACACTGACTCACCACTTTCCTCCCCGATCCCCCAGAATCTCTGCAAATCTCCAGACCCACAAACAGCCCTGTGTAACCGGAAGAACCCAGACCACCTTCCAACACGAAACGGGTCCACGCAGAGAGTGCATTCAACTCTAACGGTGCTCCAGACGACCTCCTCGCCCCCCCCCCTCTTCCTGTCTGGAGACATAAACGAACCCCCTGCCCGACCCACTCAGGACACTTCATTTCGGCGACCTTCTCGGGAAAGCTCCGAGCAAGAGCTCTGCCTATGATCTCTTCTGTGTCCTCTTGATGCATCAGTCCCTCATCTTTCTGCTCCTCCTGCTTTCCTCCAGGCCCAGAAATTTCTGGCATGTACGCCAGCAGCTGCAACCAGGAAAGTGAAGAGAGAGAAAAAGAGCTGGAACGATTCTCAGGTTTCAATGCCAGACACAAACGAACGGAGAGAGAAGCAACAAACAACGGAAAAGACATCGAGCTCTGCAGGTGCAGGAAGAAAGTCAAGCAAAAACCCCGCAACGGCGCAGCAGCTGAGAAACGAAACTTGTATCGAAGCCAAGGGACCGAAAGAAATACCCACCTTGTGCATCAGCATTGCGGAAGTCTTTTCCACAAACTGGAGGACCTCACGATCCATCCCGTGCGCCCTTTCATACTCTCCTCTGCACTCAAAGCACTCATCCTTCCTTTCCTTGCGCCCGCACTTCTCCTCACACTGCCCCCCTTGGCTCTTCCACCTTCTGTAGATCAACAGAGAAGACAGCAGATCGCTGCGCTGCCTCCCAGTTACACTCTGCCAACACCGCTCTCCCCTCAACAACCTCTCGTCCACCTCCTTCCATCCCCCGTCTCCTCCTTTCACTTCACCCTTCTCCCCATCACGCGGCACAACGACCGGCAACCTCCTGTATGGAACAATGCCCGACCCGGCAGCAAGCAGCGCGGTGACCTCACAGGCAGTCCGCACGAAACTGGCACCTCCAAGTCCGACGGCTCTGAGGAGAAACACTGCCAGGGAAGGCGAAAGGAGGTCAAGACACTCAGCAGCAGAACGACCGAAGGGCGCCACCCAGGATGTCCTCCCACTGCACTCTGCCTTCCCCTTCTCCTCGCTTCCTCCTACCACAGCTTGGGGGGACACAGGTGTTGTTGTGGAGAAGAGAGCAGTCCCATTGCTGCCAACAGTGCACAGGCCAAGTCTTCGGAGACGGTTCACTGAGCCGGCCAGGTTGTCAGTTCCAGGAGACACCAACAGCGGGAAACTGAGCGGGTCTGCACCGAGGTTGGCGATCTGACAGCAGCAAGCAAGCAAGCAAGGCACAAACAACAATCAGCAGAGGCAGAGAGGATAATCGAGAACTGCAGGTCTGGAGAAAGAGAGGGACCCGAACGAAGCAAAAAGACAAGAGGCACAGAGACAGAGCTGGGGGGAGAGAGAGAGAGAGAGAGAGAGAGAGAGAGAGAAGGGCGAACCACCGGAACGGCCTGTCTGTTCGTCCTATTTCCTCTCTCTTTCTTCTCTCTGCTGCTGCTGCTGCTGCTGGATCTGCCTGGATGCACAACCAACCAACGAACCTGCAACACGACAGAGTCCAGACAGGACCTCCAAAGCTCAGGCTCGTAGTCGACTACCGAAATGTCATCCTGCCTGTAGAGGCGCACAAACAGCCCAGCCCCCGGTCCTCTTCCGTCTGCAGCTTTCCTTCGCTGGGATGCGGCAGCCCTACAGATCCACCTGCAGCGATTTAAGAGGGGAAGAGAGCGACAGTCACGCAGCTTATGCGCAAAATTGGCGGGAGCAGACAGCGGAGAGAGCAAAAATCAAACAGGAGTGGAAGGAAAGGAACAAAATCCGGACAGGCAGACCAACAGAAAGAAAAAGCAAAGTTCGAATGACGAAGACAGTCAGGAAAAAAACAGAGCAATTACTGGCAGCACAGACAGCGCGCAAACTGACCGACCGACCGACCGACCGACCTCAGTTGGGGGACGCAGATCCCCTGACGCTCACTGTAGACCCACTCGCGATCGCGCCCAGAATCGAGAACCAGACAGACGCCAGGCACATGCACCTCTGTCTCCGCAATATTTGTGCAGAAGACCACAAGCCGCTGTGACTCATTTGCTGCCGAAGCAAACCACAAGACTTCTTTCACCTTCTCCGTACTGCTGTCTTCTGTGAACGAGAGTACTTTCAATTGAACCCCTGTCGGTAAATGTCTTTGCAGCTCCCCCTCTCGGATAATCTCCTCAAAGACCCCAACGCACCTCGCGACCTCCTCTTCTCCTGGAAGGAACACCAACGCGTGGCCGCTCTGCACTTTCTCCAGGCCTCTGCACAATTCCTGCAAAGAACGCAACGCCAAACAAGAGCAAGAAAAGGAAGGATCAGAAAGGGCTCGAGGAGACGGTCTCAAACAGAGAGAACACCCCCTGCCTTTCACAAAAACAGAGAGAGAGAGAGAGCACAGGAGACCGCATCACCAACCAGCTGGCGAAGACGATCATAAGGATGGATGAGAAAGAAGGAAGAGAGAGTCGGAATGTGATTTCTTCTTCTGGCTGCATGCCCGCCTTTTGCCCTCACTGACCTCTATCACGTGTCCGCAATCAACATCAGGTACCCCCTCGGGCGACGAAATTGAGGAGGAAGAAGAAGAAGGAGGGCTTGAACGGAGGCTTGCAGAACAACTCGACCTTCTAGGCTCCTCCCTTCCTCTTCTCTCTGAGAGAGGGCCCCGGGGGGGAAGGGAATTTTGTTGGGGCATAAATCTGCACTCCACAGTGGGACCTCCGCTCGAAATTTCGAGGCACGAAGCGACCGGACCATCGGCAAACAAATCCAGGAAGCCAGAGGTGTTGACCACGGGGGTGCTGATCACAACTGCACGCACACACACACACACACACACACATATATATATATATATATATATACATATATACATATATATACACGAACAAATGGAAACAGAGTGAGAAGCAGGAAAGAAGGAGCAAAGCGTTGACAGAAGTCAGGAAAGACAACCAATGTCGAAAGAGAGAAGGAAGGAAAACCTGCAAAGCCCGCCTGCACACCTGAGTGAGTTTATTGTTTCTTTTGAAACTTGACGGAACGATCCCAATCTCCCTCACCCCCCAATAACGAAACCACTCACCCCACAAGCTGAACAACAACAAAAAAAACGTTGCACTCACCCCTGAAGTCCGCACGATCAGAGAGAATTCCTTTCAAGAGGCCGAGAGCCAAGTCACCCTTCACCCTCCTTCGGTGCGCCTCTTCGACCACAACCAGGCAGACACTCTTTCCCGTCTCCTCCCCCTTTGCAGGAGGCCACTTTTTCAGCTTCGGATCCTCTTTCACCAGCGCGAGGAAGTGCTTGGCGGACGTGAAAGTCCCAAGTCGCCCGGGGGACCTATCACAGGATGGCAAAACACACCCAAACACATCTTTTGCAGCACCCTCCAACGCCGTCTCCCAGTAATGTGCAGCGAGGGAAGCCGCCCTAACTGCTGCCTTCCTTCCCGGTTGCACAAAGAGAATATGCCCGGGGGGAAATTTGTCTGCCCCATGAGCAAAGATTGCAGGCAATCCTGCAGTCTTCCCCGATCCTGGATCTGCCTTCACAATCAGACAACGGGATTGGGCAAGGTGGTCGAGAATCCGGGCACTGTGTTGACAAATCGGGGGGGGAGAGGCAGAACCTGAATTGCAGCACGGCTTCGAGGGATCCGGTGCTGTGAAGGATTGGCGTTCCTGATCGGAATTGCTCGTAGAGGCGACCTGATTTGAGGACTTATTATCTGCATCTGAAAGGTGAGGATGTCGACTTTCCCCTGCTTCCTCAGTTTGGCTTTTCTTTCGCTGGTTGGGAGAAGAGTTGGGAGAAGAAGTGGCATTACATCGTTTATCAGTGGGAGTGTGGGCGTGAGAAAGGGGACACTGTGGGGGGGGTGGAGGGATCTGTTCTCTGGCAGTGGTAACAGACGCGCGGACTGACTTTGAGATGTCAACACCTTCAAAGGAAAGAGGGACTAGGCTCTCTTTTTGCTTCGCTTTTTCCGTCTCCTTCTCGGAGGCGAAGTTCTCAGCTAGACAGCAAAACGAAGACGACTCCTTCCAGCCCTCCTCGCTGACTGCGGGGTGCTCGGGGGAGTCTGCTGATGAATCTTTGTCTGCGTGGTCGGCCTGGCGCTGCAGTCTGAGCGAATGAGAAAGAGAAAAAGAACAGGCAGGAGGCGGGTGTATTGGGTACACCTCCTCTGCGCTTTCCCGCACAGTCTGAGCCGTCATCGCAACGACAGTCTGGGGGGATTCGCGGGGAGCCGTGGTGGGGGGCGACAGTGGCGGTGGTGCAGTTTCATCCAGATCTTTCCCGGCGTGGAATGGGATCTCGTCTTCGTCTTGTGATTTTCTGTCCCTGCCGCTGTCTTGGGGAGGCGACTCAGGACAACCAGATACCTTAAGCAGCCCTGGGAAGGGTTCTGACGCAGGATGAGGGAGTGCAGGTTGTCTTTTTGAGACAGGAGGAAAGGGACTGCAGGAGAGAAGCCCCCTCATCTCCAGCGATTCCCATGGAGATATCTCACACCTCTCCATTTGCTCATCATCACCCTCCGCTCTCTCTTCGACTGATTCCCTGAACACCTCTCGCAATGCCTTCTCGGCTCGAATGCGGAGGGCGAAGGGAGCACGAATGGAAATTTGAACCCACAACTTCGAAGTGGAAGAAGAGAAGTTCTGCTCTGCTGATATTGGAGCATCAAGAATCTCAACCCGTTTTCCCATCTGATCCTGAACCTCCCTCATTCTCTCTCTCTGCCTCTCTGTGAATCCCCTTGCACCCCTCTTTAAGGGTACCAGAAAAGACGAAAGCGCGGTCCCTTCCAGAACTCCACTCCCCCCCCACACACGAACCCTGTCCTCCATCCGCTCTCGCGTTTGCAGATCTCCCAACAGGGCCAACTCACTCGGAAGGTCTCCTACCTCCTGCCCAGACCTGTCAAAAAAACCCTCCCCTCCACATGACTCTCCCAACTCGTGCAGTCGGAGTGTCTCACCATCGCCCCCCCGGGACAGCATATAACACCGCGTGGAGGCACTCACACGCAATACAGTCAAACCTCTCCGTGAAAGTAAACGGTGGGAAATGTTTCGGGCCCGAAAGGCAACTTTCTGCACAGCTTCTGGGGTCCCCTCGAGATGTAGAGAGGCAACAAAGGACCCAAAACAATGAGAAAAAAGCGAACCAGGAGGCGGTACTGCAAAACGCCATTTGGGAATTGTTGCAACGGGATTCGATTGGAAGAATTGTTTCAACAGGTGAACTGACATGCAGTGAACGCGCATCCTGATCACCGTGCTAGAGCGGAAAACTTTCACTTGCTGCAAAGCCGCTCGCACGCTCTCAGGCTCCCCATCAAGGACGATCTCTGCAAACGAGGTGGGCGGCTGTCTCGAATCAATCTTTCCCGTCCTCTCTTGTTGTTCCCCACCTTGCACCCCGTCGAACCCAACGAACACCTGCACGGAAGCCCCAGTGGACCTCTCAATGTCGGCTGCCCCCTCCCCCCCCTTCTCAAGAAGACCCTGTGCAACATCAGTCGGCACTCTGAGAGTCAGGCGACGCACTTCGTTTTGCAGAGCCTGCCGGAGTCTGCACACGGCGTCCTCTCCTCCCTTCACCTCCTTGCCCCCCACCCCATTTTCGTCTCTCTGCCTCTCTGACCTCTTCTTCCACTCCCCTACCATCTTCTCCAAATCGAACACAGCATTCTCCTTTGCCGAACCCTTCCCGTACAGAAAAATGCCATACAAACGACAAAACCCAGACGGATCCTCCTGCTCCTCCTCGCCCACCCACGTGTCCTCATCACAAGGGAACACCCACGTGCCTGGAACGACGGACACCCCGAACTTCTCCCCAACACCTGCAACTCCCCGACGGGCAGAAAATATCTCAATTCCCCCCGATGTCACATCAAAAACTTCAGAAAGGAAGCCTGGAGGCACAGGCATGAACCACGAAGAAACAGAAAGCGACGCCTTTATCAGACGCACGCCAGCTTCAACCACCTCCACAGGGCCGGCAACTTGCACGACTCTCTGCCCTTTCGGAGCCACTGTAGAAGCATCGAAAGGGTCGAAGTCAATCTCAACGCGGCCTGCAACCCCCCTGTATAAGACATCCGTCAATCCCTTCCGAAGAGAGCGTGGGACGAAAAGCTCTTGCGTCGTCCTGACAACGCCAGACGGCATAGGAGGGCTGGGAGACGTCTGACTCCCCTCCCCTTCATCTCCCCCGCCCGTCTGAATGGGCCCCTTCTGCCCCTCTCTCCTATCGGACTGCCTTGCACTCTCATCTGCAGCACTGGTGGAAGTCCCTCCCCGTCTACCTGGATGTCCGCGGTTTCCAATCTCTCCATTCCCCGACCATGAACTCTCTCCTGTTGCTTCTCCCTCGTCCTTGGCCCCTTTCATGTTTTTTCCGATTTTCAGATCCAGTGACCAACGTAGATAAAAGAAGAGAAACGAACTATCTATCGACGTGGGCTGCCTCGGATCGAGCCGACGAAGAAAAATAGATCCACACAATTCAACAAGACCAACACACTGAGAAAACGAAATTCGTCCCCACTGTCACGCATCTCGTCAAGAGCAGAAGTCTTTCAGCGCTTCTTCCCATCACAGACTCCACAAGACTTTGCGGACTTCGGCGCACGTGTCTCCTTCCGAGAAGCATAGCGAAAAAATGCCCTCACGCGTTGCTTGAGCCATATATACTTGTTGGTGATCGATTGGTGTGGGCACGTGTGGGCCGCAAATACGCGCACGCCGCGCATGGAAGAAAATGGATGCGAAACTTTTTCTTGGGGCCCCTTGGTCCCGTAAAGTTTGCTGCGCTGCCATCCTAAGCACCATGCATGGAAACCGATTATGTTCGCGCTTTTTAGCCGATTTTCAATACGGTAAGAGCCCCGCGCGTGCATGTTCGTGCGAACGCCCAATATATGTATTGAAAAGATTATTACAAAAAAAAATATTAATACATGCATGGCCCCGAAAAGAACATACTTTCGAGGCACTCATCCATAAATCGGAAGTGTGTCGACATTACATACGGCCGATCGACTTCACATGCCCGCACCTGTATTTCAGCCCGTCAGAATTCTTGCCTCGTAGCTAGAGCTGCACTACAGTCGAAGAAACAAATACACTAACTTGATTTGCGCTAAACAACTCTTGAATTCAACCGTCCAGATTCGTTCTGCTTCTTGCCTTTGCGCTTCTGCACTCTGAAACTTCGAAACTTCTACCAAGATGCTCTACACTGATCCCATGGCATCCATCGGTAAGTCCTGACAGAGGTCCTCCCTCAACTCCTGTACGAGAATTATCTCTATATTTTCTGCTCACTTACCGCCTTCCTTGTGCTTGCAGGCTACGCCCAGCCGACCATGATGTCCTACGACACTGCTTACGGAGGTAAGCACCGTTCGACTTTACCACTCAGAATGACTGACCTTCTTCAGTCTTCCAAATCATTTTTCGCAACCCCCCTCCTGATTGCAGCTCCCATGATGTCCTCACCGACTCCTCAGTACCCCATGAGTCAGTTCCTACGTGTTGTAATACGTTCTCAGGCAGGATGCCCCTCTTGATGTAGCCAGGCAACAAGCTCTAGATGTTGCGCAACAGTGGTGTCTCATGTGTTGCACAAGTCGTTCGATTCCTGGTTGCCCTGTTTTTGTTCTCCCGTCAAATACTTCTATTTCTTTGTGAGAACCAAGTCTCTTCAGCCACTCACCAGACCTCTCCTCTTTGCTTCTGTGTGCGTGCAGTGTCGATGCAACAACCCATGCAACCCTACATGGGCTCCACCGTCGGCATGACCTCCCCCATGAACCTGGGCGGAATGACCACCTACCCTTCCATGCAGCCCCAAGTCATGCAACGTCAGTACATCTGTCAGAACTGTCTCAACTCATTTTGCTGCAACTGTCTGCGCTCATCATTACACGGAGAAATGAAAGCTTCTTATGGATCGTGTATATGTTGATGTTTGTGTGTGTGTGTGTGTGTGTGTGTGTGTGTGCGTGCGTGCAGCCCAAATGGGGATGGGCATGGGTATGGGCATGGGTGGAATGGGAATGGGAATGGGCACCGGTATGGAGAGCCCGATGATGCTCCAGCAGCAGGTCCAGCAGCAGCAAATGATGATCCAGCAGCTCCAGCAACAGTTGAACATGCAGCAGATGAACTCCGGGATGATGAACGGAAACAGTCAGTCGATCAGTCTGCATCTGGTTACACTGATCACATGTCTCTCCATCTCTTCGTCTCTCTTCTTCTTTCCAAAATTGTCGCCTTCCGATTGACCCCGGCCGTCCTCTCTCCCCGCCCCCGCGTTTTTCCTTCCCTGCATGGTCTTTGACTTTCGTGCCTGCCTACCTACTTTCTTGCCTTTCTGTCTGCCTACCTGTCTTTCTGCCCCCCAACATTCTTGAATGCCTGACGGACTCAAGAAGGGCTGGTTCATCTTCACACCCCCTCTCCTCTACTCCCTTCACTTCCCCTCTGTGCAGTGGGCATGGGCATGGGCAACGGTATGGGCATGAATGGCATGGGCAACGGTATGGGAATGAACGGAGGCATGGGATACCGCGACGTTCCCCGCAAGAAGTGCTGCAGCTCCGGGGGCTCCTATGACCCCCTCTACGACGGCCCCTACGACAACCCCTCCTACGGCTCCATGGCCACCGACATGAACGGGGGGATGGGGATGAACGGCGGTATGGGCAACGGAATGAACGGAAACATGGGGTACGACAACGTGGGCATGAACGGCGGCATGGGCAACATGAACAGGAATGCCAGCAGAAGAGGCATGTCCTAAGCGATTCAAGCTGCATGCCAGAACGGGGAAGTAGGAAGGGGGGGAAGGGGAAAAGGGTAGGAGGAAGGTGAACGAGATGAAGGAAAGAAAAAAGACATCAAGAGAGATCCAGGGCTTGAATGAATGAACAAATCAATCTTCGAGGCAAACTAACTGTTCAACAATCAATTAATCAGTCGTTCAACCGGTCAGCCAGTCACCAGATGTACAGCCGCAGACAGCCACCGTGTCTTAATCGAGTGACTGGAAGGCCCCCTTGCCTAATTCAAGAGAAAAGGAAAAGACTGAAGCGATAAAGAGAATTATTCAACATGCAGTCGAGACATGCAGGATGATCGAGATGGATGCGCGTTGCTTACTACAACTCTTCTCTCGCGTCGTCTCTCCTGTCAAAGCAGAGTGGTTCAATGAAGTCTTATCTCACTCGTTGATCAGTTCGTTGATTCTTCTCCTCCCTCTCTGACCTACCTCGACACTCTGTTTGGTGAATTGCTTAAGCTGCGATCTCTGCGCCTTCGTGTCAACAAAACCCAGGTGGCGAAGACTAAGGCCGGGCGGCCGCCAGAGAGAACGGATGACCATTTGCCAGCAGAAAGAAAGGGTTGGGAAGGGCGGGAAGCGCGGGAAAGCGGACAGGGAACGAGGGAAAGAAGAATAGATTGCAACAGAGAGTGTGCGGATGCCCTCGCATGATCCCATCCTGCATCCTGCTGTCTGTGTTTGTATCGATGTCGAAGAGAGACAATTAGAACACACCAATTAGAAGACAGCGACGTGTCTTCGTTTCATTCGAGTGCCTGGAAGTGCATCTCGTCTCCTACTCTTTTCCCTTTTCTCATCTCTGCAAGCGATCGATGACCCGACCCTCTCATCCGACAGCGAGACTCATTCAATTCATGTTGACCGTGCAACCGATCGACATGCAGACTTTCCAATTAATTGACGATCGATCCATGCATGCACTCACTCGCCGACCTGGACCAGTCGGTAAGGTGTGCGGATCTGCATCGATCAATCACGTTTCGCAAATGAAATAATTCCAAAAGTAATTCAATCAACATACCCGTGACGGTCTTGCATGCCTCTTTCCTGCCGAGTCACACGCAGCGGGGTACTAAGTTGATCCGTGGAGGTCCACGCCGTTGCATGTTTGTTCGTCCTTGAGGCGGCGCTGAATGACCCCCCGTTGAAGGCGCGGCGACACGGCCCCTAAAAAGTGGGCTACGCCAGCCTGATTGATTCACCGACGCCGATTCGATGATGAATGCAGATGCAGATCGACCAAAGCGTTGATCGATCGATTATTCGAGTCTTGTAGACCTAGCTTATAGACCTTATATGAGTAACATGACCGCTGGAAGCAGTGCCAGGAAGGTAGGTTAAAAGCTAGACCATGCATTCAAATGATTATGTACCTTTCTAAAAATAGACCACACACTTACTGTACTAAAAACTTTGAACTAAACAAAAAATTGATATTAATCCGACTTACTGGTATACTACTTATAATTTTCAGATAGAGTCATAGAGAACCGATCGCACCAGCGTCTGGCTATGTTGCTTTTAAGGGGGAAAGGTTAGAAGGGGGTGGGGTTACATGGTTCAAATGGCCGGGGCCAGTGCATACTCTGTCTCGTTCTCTCTTGTCTAGTGGTTCTCTTTTCACCTTCCTCCTTCGGGCTTGTGTTGGGGGGGGGGAGAGGCATGCTGGATCCTGCGAAGAACACTGTGTTCACTGTCCTGCAGTCGAAGGTAAAAAAGTGATCGACGATGCGGTGCATCGATTGTTTGCATGCGTGCAAACAGAGCAGCTTAGATCAAAACTTCACTTGCTGGCAGAGAGAGTGAAAGAGAGAACAAGAATTGGTGAAAGGGTCTGTAGAGTAAGATAGACTGCTGCAGCTGGGAGAAGAGGTATCAAGGAAGAAGAGACATATGTAAGAGAGCTCGTTTCATTCATTTTTGACCGGGAGCCAAAGAAGGAAAGTGCACTGATCGAAGCTTGTCTAAAATGAGTGCACGCGCGTCTTGTGTGGTTGTTCAGCCTTTAGCTTCAGCCTAGACTGCGGAAGGTCGTGGTTGTTCATATTCATGCGGAAGCAGGCTAAACTGCGGCGGCTTGTTCCTTTTGTTTACAACTGCATGCATGGGTTGCCATTTGTCTCTGGTTTCGGAGACCCTAGGCTTAAGCACAATTAAGTAAGTAAGTAAGTATACTTGCCCTCTAGCTCTAAATTAAAAACGTACTAGTCATATAGCAATCAATTGATATTAATTGTAATTAATTGATGTCAATCCCATTTTCTAGCCCATTTTTTAACACGTCCACTCTAGCTTCAAACTTGAAAAAAAAAAAAATGTTACATATAAAATTGTATTAAAATATTTTATTACTTTGGTATACCCTTTCCAAAGGATAAACAAACTTTTGCGTCTTTCATATAAATAACTAACGTACAAATTAAGTTAATTATGTATACCAAGCGCAACTCAATTTGGCAAACCCATATATATATATATATATATACAGCCAATTACGTTTGGGATTGCACATGTGAAAAATATTTTTGTTGTGGAAACAGTTTTTTCAAACTTGCAACATGTTTCTGATAATATTCGTAAAGTTTATACAAATTTTCAAGTTTGTACGCGTGACCAATTACGTTTGCAAAAAATATGAAAATTCAAAGTCGGGCGGCCCCGGAAAACGAATCCTGACTTTGAATTTTCATATTTTTCGTAAACGTAATCGGTGGTGCGTACGAACTTAAAAATTTGCACAGACTTTACAAATATTATCAGAAACATATGGCAAGTCTTAAAAGACTGTTTGCACGATAAAAGTCTTTTTCACATTTGCAATCACAATCGTAATCATGCCAAATTGAGTTGCGCTTGGTATAGTTTTAAAAAAAATTTAAATCTAAAGTATACACACAAAAGAGAAATCTACCAGGATAACAGATTCACAACCTTAATTTCCACTATGCTAGTTTACTCTAGATTTTTATTGTCAGTACCTATTGAAGTCATTTTATAAACAATAGAAATTGAAAGATGCATGGGATAAATATCCATTTGAAAACAAATTTAATTTGTGCATAACTTGAAACAAGCATGCAACGAATCACTGCGGACAAACAACTGGACGCCCATGCAATCACGAGACTGATCCCACTTTTAATGGCACTTTAAATTGCTTGTATGTCGAGCGATTGCCGAGTGACTATCCAGCAACCGGCAAGACAAACAGCAGATCTACGCTCTCTCACCCACTGCCCTCTCTCTCCCCTGCAGGCTTCCTCATGTGCTCCCCAGACATGGACCTAGCCTTGCAAGCAGAGACCGGTTCACGATCGAATTAATTGCATGATTGATTTCGCACCTTTCTATGTCACTGAACAAGGGCATACGCAAATCTGTCAGCAAGCCCCCCTCCCTTGTACCGTCAGTCTGGAGCCCTTTTGCCAACCACAGAATTCGATGAAGAGTTTTGAAGGAAAAGAAGAGAAAGAAGAGAAAGGCGAAAAAGAAGAGGACCAGGAAAATGAAGACAAACAGACTCAGGAAGGGGAAGGGGAAGTGCCAAAGCACAGCGCGGCGTCCTTCAAACTTTCCACCTTCATCACGACGATCGATCGATTGTGCGTGAAACAAAAAAGCCGAAAACTCGAACGTCACTTCACGGTACTGCGTGATTGACTCACTCACTCTCTGCATGTGTATCTATCTGATCTCAGTGAGTGCACAAAGATTCCCCCCTGCTTCCTCATTCCCTCTGGATATTGTATTTCCATGACAGCTTTCTATGTCAAATTGAATGCTTTTTTTGATGCCCGTTGCCCCCGTCCAAGACTGCAGCTGGCAACCCTGCCCCCCCCCCCCCCCNNCCCCCCCCGGACACCTGCAGGCTGTTGAAACGGCATCTCTCTGTCTCCCGACCAGTTTGTCTCTGGGAGGTAGGGAAAAGAAGAACGCCTACAGTCCGAACATCCCTCCGCTCTTCCCAGCGGCGGCCACAGCGCTCTTGTCCTGCAATGAATAGGAAGGAGACATGGAAACATGAGGGACGAAAAGGGAAGGGGAGTTACATGCACCGGAGTGCTTTTCGTTTTTCTGGTCTGGCAACCAAACACACAAGGAATAGGATCCTTACCACCCAGGAGATGATTGAAAGAGCAGATTTCTTCCCTGCTGGCTAAGAATCGCGGCCACTCAGTAAAACTACGCCCAAAGCACCCAAGAAATTTTCTGCACTCGATTCCTTCCTGCACAAACATGGGCACAGTACTTGTACGGGCACCCGTGACTGCCTGACTGACTGCCTCACTGACTGACTGACTGACTGACTAACTGACTGACTGACTAACTGACTGACTGACTGACTGACTAACTGACTAACTGACTAACTGACTAGCTAACTAACCGACTGACTGGCTGACTGACTGACTGCCTGACTGCCTGACTGCCTGACTGCATGACTGCCTGACTGCCTGACTGACTGACTGACTCACTGACTGCCTGCTTGCCTGCCTGCCTGCCTGACTGACTGACTGACCACACCGTAGACCTCAAAGACGAGAGTCTCCTTTGCGAGGTAGTCGATGAACTTCTGCGTGACGGGGTCCTGAGTGACCTTCTTCTGGTAGGCGAAATCGGGGGAAGCGCCGTCCTTGGCGTCAGTGGCAGACGCCGCGTCGTCCAGGTACCAGTTGTACTTGACAGTCACGTCGTTGGCAAGGTTGGCGGGAAGTCCTGAGGCCTTGTTCACCTGCAGGCAGGTAGACAATTAAAGAGACAAACAGGCAGACATGGCAAGGTGTTCGTGAATGAATCCTCGGCCTCTCAACTTACACATCCCCGTGGTCGCACGAGCCTGGCACTTCAAATGGGCCATTCACTTATACACGGACGGCTGCAGACAAGCAGCAGCCTTGCAAGCATGAAGAACGAAGAAAGGAAACGAGGAATAGAAAAACACACGGGAAAAAGGACGTTACACGGTTTACACACGTCTCGCAATCTGAGATTTCCAGCGTTTTCTCCAAAAAAAGGCCAGACTCATAGTTGCTCAAGTGCAAAGCGAGAACCCTGAACAATTATCACCGTGCCACTGTGGAGACATACCTTGATGAGTACATCCATGCGGGTACCGAGAAGCTGCGAAGGCTCTTCAACAAGGTCCTCATCAGCAATCTCGCCCCCGTCCTTTGAGACCGGGTACACCCCCACAGAGAGAGTGCCACAGGGTTTGCCCTCGTTGGAGATGATCTTGACGTTGGCCTCATTCTCCAACTGCATCGTCAGAGCTTCCAGGACCAACTGGGCCTTTCCGATCATCCGACCGCCCTCCACAGGGTCCCACCAGGGATCCTCGGATTCGTCGATCGTGAAGGAGGCCTTGTCCTCTGCATACACACAGACAGATACACGAACACAGACACGCAGATAGAAAGATTTTCAGGTGACAATAGGTGGATTAATTTCTGAGTTGGATCCGTCACTCATCAATTTCGCACAGTAGCAGCCACATTCAGAAAAGTGAAGTGACCCTTCCCCCCACAGCCGATCTTCATTCCTCCACTACCGACCCACCGGTCTCACACCACTTCTCGTAGAAGTCCCTCATGATGTAGATGCGGTTATCGAGCTTCTCGACGTCCCAGTCGTACAGTCTGTTTCCGTTTAGACTGACGGGAATGACCACCTCTGTCTTTCTCTTCTTGGCCGCGGTGATGGTCACTGCGAGCTTTGTCGACAGGGCGTGGTTCTTTCCGATCTCCTTCGCGATCATATTCGCCTCCTGCAAACCCACACATGAACACAGGAACACCCACGGTGTGCTGTCAAAAAGACTCATACACATATAATTACAAGGGGAATGAGAGGGAGAGGAGAAAGCAGATCTAACTTCACTTAAGCCGGTAGCTAGACGGTTTCTCTCAGGGTTTCTCTCAAGGACGAAAGCTTTCTTTATGGCTCTGCTAAAACAAAGTGAGTACACGCAAAGAAACTTTCGTCTGGTCAATCCACCACTGAAGAATTTAGCCTGACGACCATCAATGACTTGTGGGAAAACAGAAATAGATGGATTGTGAAAGCAGAAAGGAGGGCACAGAGTCAGACATCGAGAGGAAAGAGAAATGGACGGACAAAGCAAGTAAGCAAGTGAGCAAGTACCTTGACGAGAGGGAGCACGTGCATGAGCTTCTCGTCCAAGAGTTTCAGTTCCGTGTCTGCTGCAGTTCTTTCTCTCTCTTTTCTCTCCATCTCTCTCTTCTCCTTCTCCAGTTTCTCCATGGCTGCCTTGGCCTTTGCCTCTGCCTCGTTCTTCTGCTTCTCGAATTCCTGCTGCATTCTCCTTTTCTCTTCGTTGTTCATCTTCTCCTCCATCTCCTGCAGGCAGGGGGAAGGAAAGAAAGAAAGATTGAGGGGAAGTAGGGATTGAGGACGCGAAAATTGAGACGAGATCAAGCAAGAGGCATGGAGAGTTGCTGCTTTCACAGAATTTTAATCTCATGAACGTTGGAAAGAGTAATTGCAAGAGGCTTTCTTTTTGGTTTTCTCCTTCGACTTTTCGAGTCCTCAAAATTTCCCCTGGCCGACTGACCTTCATTTTCTTCTGGAATTCCTGTTCCTTCAGTTCGAGAGCTCGCTTTGCCTCTTCCTCTGCCTTCTTCTTTGCGGCCTCTGCGTCCTTCATCTTCTTCTCAAAGTCCTCTCTCTTCTTGATGTCCTCAGCTGACATGCCCTGCTGCCTCAGCTCTCCCTGCTTCGCAGCGACCTCCTTGCAGACCTGTGGAGACAGAGGGAGGGAATGCAGAGAGAGAAAGTCAAAATCGCAAATGAAAAACACACACCGACTTTCGATTGAACCAACTCCGTTGAAGAAATGTGTCTGAAGCGAGAGAGGTCTCATCTCTTCCCACCTCTGACTCATATTTTGGTCTTTAGGCGGATGGGCTCTCTCTCAGGCAGACTGGAAGGAAAGGGGAAGCACTCCGAAGTGCGTCGACCCAGAAGGAAGGATGATACTTATGGAAGAAGAGTTGGACCAAATGCTTGTGGTGTTGCTTGCCCATTTCTTCAGATTATGTCTTGAAGAGAATAACAGTGGCTCTACGGATGAAGACAGAAGCGAGGTCGGTCAAACACAGACGACAGAAATGAATAAATCCACACATGCACACTCCATGCACTGCAGTGCCAGACGTCCGGACCTCATCGTGAGGAGACATCGTGAAGAGTTCCTGTTTGTTTTGTCCGGGGAGGCAGACAAGGAAGACGTAGTTGTACGAGGACCCCAAGACCAGACGGTCTCCGTGCTTCAGCTCCACCTCCTCACCCCTGCATTCATACGGCAGGGATGTATGTGCGCATGCGGATGCATCGAATCAATGAAAACAGGATGTACAGAAAAGAAGGACTTGGTTTTGAAATTCGTTTTACCGAATGTTCAAAGAGAGGCGGGGGCCAGAAGAGCACATACTCCCTGCTCAATCACTGAGAGAGAGTACAGCGCACGTCGCAACAAAGTTTCGACGATCCGATTGGACCAAAAAGAAACGAACAGCACAAAAATGTGAAAACAAAGTGGCTAAAAACAGGAGACTGAAGGAAGAAAAGTGTTAGCAGGATTATTCTCTTTCTGTACGCAGTGACCAGAGTCTTGTCTGTCTGTGCCTGAAAGCGGACTAGCTGACTTCTTTGGGTTAACACCGTTGTGGAAGGTCTCCGCAGCTCCGTCGAGTGCGGTGAGGAGAATCTTCCCGCCGGAGTTTTTGATCACGCAGTGATTTCTGCATCCACAGAGAAGAGAGGGAATGGAAGATAGGAAAAAAGAAATAGCGGTCGTGCACGAAAGCAGACACAGAGGCAGATATGCCTTTCACTCTGATACAAAGAAATAGAAGAAACAAGTCCTGGAGACACAAGTGACATGGTCAAGTTAGAGGATAAAACAAGTAGTTTGAGTCACTCTCTAACTCACGCTGCGATAGAGAGACCAGAGAGCGCGACGTCGGGGTTGTTGTTGGACATTTTCTTTCCAATCTTCGTCTCTCCGTCCTTCAGGACGTAGTTCAACTTTCCGGTCAGCAGATCGTCCTCGTTCAGGTTCGTCAAGTGGGGCGTCTTATTCAGGTTTACACCGCCGCCGCCGCCGCCACCACCACCACCACCCCCGCCTCCAGCGTTCATCACACCCCCTCCATCAGCTGCGGCCTCCTGAGCTTCCTTCAACTTCTGTTCCCATGACTTTTGCATCTCAGCCTGCACACACAACCAGAAACAGATAAAATGCTGCCACGATGACAGACTGGAAAAAACAACGAATAAAAAGTGGCAGCAATTTGACAAACACACACACACACACACACATCCAGACGGGCAGAATAGTGCGACGAGAACAGACTTCCACGATGCTACGCGTCTGTATATGTCTCTTCGCGCACTGTCTCTCCATGCAGGCACGTCTTTGAAAGAATCGAAACAAAAAACTCAGACGAGGGACGAACTAGGGCAGCCTCCATGGCCTTGATCTCGTTCTCGTGCTCCTTCTTCATTCGCTCCTCCTCCTCAGCATTCAAGTTGCCGCCACCGCCACCGCCACCGCCTCCGGGGATCGGCTTGCCTGCAGAAGAGCAACATCGGGTAGGGAGTCACTTCGTGCGTGCGTCATCTTCTTCCCTGTGCATCGAACAGAGCAGAGCAGAGCAGAAGATGGAGAAAGAGATAGTCTCCAGAATGTCACATGACAAAATGACGAGCCAACGAGAAACAACCTCGCACGATCGCAGAGGCAGAAAGAAACCAAAGGGAGGAAAAAGAAAGATCGAAGGAAGTGAACAGACGAGACGAGAAAAAAGGGTCGAAGACCCACCCACCCACCCACCCAGCCACCCACCCTCAAGCATAGCCTTGAGCTTCTCGTTCTCCTCCTTCAGCTGTCTGATCAGCTTCTCTGTGGGATCCTCGTTGATCACCGCGGTGTTCTTGATCTTTTTTGCTCGATCTGGATGAAACCACCGAGAGAAAGGAGAATGGTCAACAGAAGACACGTGTCGCTCACAGTGAGATGGGACGACAGGGACAGGGAAGACAGGGAAGTAAACTGCTTATTGAGAAGCCCTCCTCCTCCCCGACAAACAGACATACACCAAGAGAAAGGGGCACGGGGCAGGGGGGGCAGCCGTGTTGACTCGGACAGGACGATCTTCATTGAATGCAAAGAAAATCAGAGGAAGGGGGCGAGACTGGGAGGACAACCTGTGACAAGCCCATCAGGTCAACATGCAGCCAATCCAACGTGAGTGAGTGAGTGAGTGAGTGAGTGAATGAGTGAGTGAGTGAGTGAATGAGTGAGTGAGTGAGTGAGTGAATCAATGAGTGAGTGAGTGAGTGCTCACCTGCATATCTGAGGGTGGAGAGGGTCTCCTCGTAGTTGCTCGATGCCTGCAGGAGGCAAAGGAACAGAAAGAGAAGGTACCTCGAAATGCGGAATTGTGTCTGTCGCATCTTTTTTTTACTTCTTTCCGTTCTCACTTGAGTCCCAGAAAGCCTGCGTCTCCCCTCGTCGTGTCAACAAAATAAATGTGACGTGAGAAAACACTAAGTCGACTGTCGCATGGTTAGTCTATTTATTTGATAGACCTACCGGCGAGAGGGCGCAGATCATGATAGTCTTTGAGGATCCTCCGAGGGCATTCTGGAGGAGTCGGGTCAACTTGGAGTCTCTGTAGGGGATGATCATGTTCTTCTTCGACTTTCCTGCAAGGCTCAGGCAGGGAGGCAGGCAGGCAGGTATGCAAGAATGCGCATGCGTATGTGAATTTCTGTACATGGAGAGAGGGAGGGAAAAAGAAAAAAAGGCACAAAAAATCACTGAAAATATCAAACAATACAAGGAGAAGGATCGGAACCCACTGATCGAAAAGACGCTCACTCTATTTACGTCCTTTCTAAGCTCTTTCTCTCTTTTTGGGGATCAAGAGCGAAAAAAGCGGCGTGAGACTCATTCACGGACACGGAGCAACGCGCGCATGCTCATTGCTTGTATGCAGTCTACATGGTCAGATTGAATGAACAGAAACACGCATGAGAACAAAATCGCTTACACTTGGAGTCTCTACTGAATCCGATCAGTGCGTTGTGTATACAGACAGCCAGAGAGACAGAGAGACGGACCTGTGGCGACATCTGCGAGAGCAGAGATCACATTTCCGAGGGCGGACAGTGACTTGTTGATGTTGCACCCTTCCTTCAGTCGATCTCCCGTGGCTCCGGTCTGGCCTGCCTTCTCGGACCCTGCCAGATCGACCAGGTTGATCACAGACAGCTTTCTTCCCTGCTTCCCTCCGAACTCTGTCAGCTGAGTGAATTCAATCATCAGCACCGTGTGGGCTCTCGAGGAAGTTCTGTAGGAAGGAAAGGAAATAAGGATCAATGCGTGTGTTTGTGTGAGTGCTGGTTCATTTCCAGACGCCGCTGGGCACACGTGTGGCCGGGGCAGACTGCTCCGCGGAAACAGGTGCACAAGCGAGAGGGCTTTCTACGCACTCACTCACTCACCCACTGACTGACTGACTGACTGACTGACTGACTGACGCGTTCATGAGAGTTGCTCCGACAGTTCTGTTTGAGGTTCCTTCCTCCACAACCTTCTCGATTGCAGGGTAGCTGTTCACAGCTCTCTTCTTCAGTCCGTCCACGTAAATGCCCAGCTGTTTGGACTCACGAATGTCAAGACCTCCCTGCAGACATGAGTGGATGAAGGCTGTTCCAAGTGGTTCTGTGGCACTGACGAGTGTCCGTATCTCCAGAACCAAACACATACCAATGCAGAAAAGTCACGGAAACGGAGGACAAAGAGATTGCCAATTAAGTTGTCAGTCACATTTACGCTTCTCTTTCTTTAATCAGCCAACCCAACCCAGGCCCACCTTAGGTCTGTTCTTGGGGTCTGTGAGGAGATCCTGCACGCACTCGTTGTAGATCTCCAGCATTCCGCAGACCACCTCAAACTTCTTCGCGCTGTCTGTGTTCGCAGCGATTCTCTTGAAGACGTCCTCGCAGGTGATGGGGACCACGCCCTTGTTGGGGCCGTAGCCGACCATCGAGTAACTCTTCCCGGATCCGGTCTGGCCGTATGCAAACAGACAGCAATGGTACCCCTCCCAGGCGTTGTTCTGCAAGGAGGTGGATGGACAGGCGAGTATGTAAAAAAACATCAGCAGACAGATGGACTAGATAGATGCGTAAGACAACAGACAGAAGCACCATCGCGTTCGGACAGGGACACATATACATGATGCACACACAGAATCACACTGTACACAAAGTCACACTGATACACAAACATGTGAACCAAACGTACGTGCCCCCCTTCTTTCTCTTTTTTTCTTTCTTTCTTTCTTTCTTTCTTTCTTTCTTTCTTTCTTTCTTTCTCTCTCTCTTTCTCTCTCTTTCTCTCTTTTTCTCTTTCTCTTTCTTTCTTTCTCTCTTTCTCTCTCTCTCTCTCTCTCTCTCACACACACACACACACACGCAGACACTCGCCTCGGATACAGACGCACGGGTGGATAGAGAAACAAAGCAACACATTCTTCTGAGGGGCGCTGTGGCAAAAATTTTCCACACCAGGAAATTCCAGAGAGACGATATCTGCGTTCCTGCCATTCGGAAATTCACTTTCTGTGCAGGTCAGTCAAAAATTTTCCGAGCACTCTATTGGTAGCGATGCATGTCTCGAGTCGAAGATGCAATGAACGGACCAGCACTTCCTTCCCAAGAGTCTGGAAGACCAGCTGCTGGTCTGCGTAGGGGGAGGATGCACTGTCGGGAACCAGAAAGCCGTCGGGCTTCATGGTGAACCTGCAAGAGAGGGCATCATATGGAAAAGACACAGGTAAGTCACTTTTCGTCCAGATTTTCCGAAACGGTTGGTTGAGCCTTTCCCGACTTTATCAGACCGACCCGTTATGCGACCAGAAGGAGTAGTCAAAGGTGAAATCCTTCTTGGCCCCTGTATCTTCCAGGTCCGTGATACTGGTCATGGGGCCGTTCTGCATTCAAGGGGAAGGAACACTTGTGTACATGTTGCAGTGTGTGCCTCCCTTTCTGGTAGAAGGTTACACTAAAAAAAGTGGTGCGACTGACCATTTCAATGCAGCATTGGGCATTGAGGTTCTTCTCACGCTCATTGAAGGGGCGCACGCGCACCGCCACCTTCACTCCCACGCTGCTCGACATTGTTCGAGTCTTTCTTTTTTCTCTGACTGGCTGTTCAAGGTCCGGTGTCGGTTCGTCAAGTCACCCGGTTCCTCACTCTCTCAAACCTTTATGTCAGCTTTTTCACACAGCAGGACACTTATGTAAGCCAGCTTGAGAAGCAGGGATGCATGACTGCTCCAGCAGACCCGTCAGTGTGATGATTCTCAGTCGACCGACCTATCTGTTTCAATTAAGACGTGCATGCACATGCATGCACGCTGAGCTGATCCCTTAATTACACAACGGTCAAGCAATCGTTCAGGAGGCCCCAGGCTTAAAAAATCCGAAATTGCGCATAACATTTGAGGGGTGCAGACTTCCGACACCAAATATGCCACAAAGTTCGAGGCACTCACCTTCAGCCACTTCCAAGTTTCATTGCACCGATCGACCTTTCACTGACCTTCGTTCAGCGACCGATACACGCATGCATGCATGCACGTGTATATATATATATATACGCGTTCTTGCATTGCAATTAACTTCAATTTAATAATTAAGAATTAAGGCAGGCAACCAAACACAGAACCGAGCTGGCAGCACGAGGATGGATGCAAGAGGAACATCGAAGGGGGTTTGCCTTCACGAATTCAGTCCTGAAGCCATAAGTCAATCGCAAGACAGATGCAGCAAGGTCCCACACATGTGTACAGTGGTACAGGACAGTCGAAAGGCCTCGATCACTTTTCTTTTCATAGCCCAAACTCGGGATGGACGAGCACCCAGGCACATCAACTATAGTGGTAGACTCAGAAAATCTCCCCGCTGTTCCTTGTCCTGTAGAGGAAGAGCTGGACTCTCTGGAGGCCTCTCTCCTCAGTGTGCTGGAAGGGATTCGAAAGAAGAAAGAAGTGATTGCAAAGATCAAGGCAAGAGCCCGTAGAGAATCGGGACAGTCGATTGTAGACAATAATCGCCCTCCCGCCTCTCCTCCTGTGCTTCCTCAGGAGGCTGCGGCCCTCGAACGACTCCGACAACTTGTGGATGAAGTGAGAAAGCGCTACCATGTGGAACTTGACCAGATTATCAGTTGGAATTATTCCATGGACCTATCACCGCTGTTTGATTTAGACATATGCAACGTGATCCGATCCTTTGAATCTGTGTCCGCTGAGACACTGCGGTCCGGTCTTGACACCTTCCTGGACAGTGGAAAAAAAGATGACCTGTCCCTTTACCTCAAAGTCGGTGCGCATATGGACGGAATTGTGGACAACGAAACCGTCCTGCTCAGGTGTGTCGATCGTGGGAACTTGGAGGCAGTTGAGATGCTGGTGGGGGCGGGTGCAGGTCTCGAAGTTGGTGAGAAGGAGAGAGATACCGCTCTCCTCCGTGCTTGCCGCAGGGGACTTCCTGACATAGCAAGGTTCCTTGTTTCCAAGGGAGCCAGTGTGAAGGCAGAGAACCATCTGGCTTCCAAGGCGATCCATCTCGCGGCAGGGTCCGGATCTGTCCACCTCGTCAAGTTCATTTTGGCCAACGGAGGAGATCTTCATGCACAGAACGCCGACGGTAGGACAGCACTCCATATTGCAGCCAACAAAGGGAGATGGAGCGTCACAGAGCTCCTTCTTGATAGAGGAGCAAAAGTGAATGCACCCGATTTTGAGTTGACTACCCCCCTTTTCGAAACCGTTACGCCCAATGCCGATCCACCCCATCACAATGACCATCGCAACGTTGCCGAACTCCTCCTCTCCCGCGGGGCCGATGTCAACGCAAGGGACCAGGACCAGTGGACTGTTCTTCACCGCGCCGCATTTTTAGGCGTTCCGAACGTAGCTGCTCTCGTTCTTGATCACGGCATTGACCTGCACGCACTGGACCAGGAGGGCGGCACTGCGCTCCACTGCGCAGTCTTGATGCCCCCCAACAGCGAGGACTTCGGAATTGTTCCTGAGAAGAAAGTCGAAATCCTCCAGATGCTCCTCGACCGGGGCATTGACATGGGCCAGCCGGACATCAACGGACAGACTGCAAGAGACCTTGCCGAGAAGGCCCTTCCAACCAACTCACCCATCCGACAGTTTTTCCTCGGATTGGACGGGTAGCTAGAGGTATGGAATCATACGTTGGGACATGCAGTGGGCTGGCGATGGACACATTCCAGTGACCACAGAACCGTCTGGGACCCCATGCAAGTCAACGCAGGTTCCCATAAGCTCCCCATTAGTAGTAGTTCCACTACATAAACACTTGGCCCTGTACTTTTAGCATAATGAAACGTTCTTGTACAATAGAATGAAGCCTTTGTCCAAAAGCATGCAGTAGTATGCAGATAGAAATGCATTGGCAATAAAACTTTGGATCCTTATAATTCTAATTAATTCATTTTCTTATGATGCACTGAGTATGATAACTAAGTAGTAAGTATAAATAACTCTTATATGGTTACAAATATTCACAAATAATAACTTGACTTTTGAATGCCAAATGTATAATACATTGCTAGATACATTGCATATATGCTTGAACAATCGTTTTAACAATTTCACTGGCATTCAGCCGCATTCTCCATGCACCACTGACATATCTTAAGCTGTATTTATTGTCACGGTTACAGTTATACTATGATACATCCAGATATACCTGCTATTACCTGAGCTACATGTGGTTCACCTAGTGTATGCCAAATGTTTTTATGGCTAAAACTTTATAGTAGGTTTACTTCTAATAATACATCATAGGTACATTTTACCACACATTTTGGCACCTTTCTTACTCTAAATTAACCGCTTAATTTTTAAATAATATTAAAACTATGACTAAAACTATAGGACTAGAACTATGAACACTAGTATGAACATTTAATTGCAGTACGTGTTTCACCTAGTGTTTTACGTTTTAACATTTTCTTCTTTCTTTTAGCCTGAGCTAGAATCTGAGGTATATTATCTAATATACTGTATAGGACTACGTATTGGATAATATACCTCAGACTGATAGTATACACATTATTTTTTAAGTACATGCCACTGCATGACTAATTAATATAGTGTGGAGTCCTACTCTGTGGCGCCGCCCTCTGGACCTTCGCATGCGCTGTATCTCAATGAGCCCACCTGCCGATGTCATGCCCTGCCGCCGTACACATATGCAGTCTGCTTGTACGTGTCGCACTCGAAGCTCTGCACATGCATGCAAGTCTACGTTTGGCCTCTTTAGTAACATGTTGTCTGAGCTACATCCTACGACAAGGTTTGAGTTGAAGTCAGCCAAAGCCATTGAATCTATAGATCGAGTCGGATTCATGTGGAGTCGGAAGAAGTCTGAAGACAAAGCTCTATAGAACCTCTTAAAGGCAAAGACCTCGTTTGCATAAACCTGTAAGGTGTTGCTTATGTAAGTTAGTGTTGCTCACATTCCTTTTCTAGATCTTCCTCAGGGTTCCTGTCCTCACTTTACCTTCTGTCTAGACACCATAAGGTGGCTGGACAGGAGAGACAAAGCATTGTGGTGACTGCTCAGCTCGATGAGTGTTGACTCTCGTTTTCCTTCTGTGATGGAGATCAGATCTGTCCTTTTAAACAACAGTTGAAAGCCGATTGCAACAATATGGGCACAGTCAGGTAAAAACCTTGAGTGGGGGAATTCAGCATCCCCTTACGTCTCAAGCTGCCTGGGATTCTCTTTTGAAGATCCCCTTCGAGTCTGATCCTGGACTTAAAGTTTGCCTTTGTCCTTAGGTGGAGATCCCAAAGATTGTTGGAGGTCGCCAAAGCTAGTGGTGGAGACGTTGCTTGATGTTGCTTGGACTTTCGAGGAGCTTCAACTTGACTTCATTGAGACTGCTGCTTACAAGCAGATCGCAATCCAAACGGCCAGTCGAGTACTTTTCTAATGTCTCTTGATTCCACAACTGTCTCAGTTTTCCGGACGAATGTCGGCTGATCACCTTCGCTTGTCTTTGATGTTGGTTGCTTGCTTGTCTGCACAAGGCTGACCACCTTCGTGGCCTGCAAACACCTCCAGCATGTCTGGGTCTGTCTGGACTGGTCCTCCGACAGCGTCCAAACATAAGAAGATGCCCTTCGCCTCTCCCATGTGTCTACAACTTGAAGGTTGTCACTTTCTTCCGAGAGAAAACTTGTCGCTTCTGGCTATCCGTCTATCGTGTGGATCACTCAATGAGTGGCCATTCGATCGGGTGCGTAAGACTTTGCTTGCATGTTATACAGACAGAAGGGACAGGTGGTGGTGTACCACATGGACCAAGGTAGTGATGGCCGGTGTGCCAGCCGGGGAAGGCCTTCTGCTCTGGGACCCCGACGCGGCAAGCCTGGAGTAGGAAGGAAGGGGAAGTAAGGAAGGGGTACAAAATGACATCAAGCCTGCCCTCGATAGCAAGAGAGGCAGAAGGGTCACGGCAGACCTACTGAGAGACAGAGTAGGGCACACGGCAGCTACCGCCTTGTCTCTCGCCGGCGCCGGCATATTTTCCACTAATAAGGAAGGGCAAGAGGGGGTCATGGGGGAGGGGAAGGGAAGGGGAGGGAGAAGGGGGGGGAAGGGGGAAGAGGGGGTGAAAGCAGGGGACAAAGGGGAAGGGAAGGGGAGGGAAAAAGGGGAGGAAAGAGAGGGAGAGGGGGGTTGTTTCGGGGTGGGGGGGGCGAATCGAATTGAGGCTGGCCAAGAACATCCGAAGTACTAGCGACTGAGTGTAACTGGAGCGTCTTTTGTTCAGAGTTGAGAGTTCATATGTCGAAAGGAGCAGCAAAGGGATGAAACGGGACAGAAAGAAGAGGCGAGATAGAAAGAGACCAGCGGGGCAGTCTGCAATGTGTCCGGTCCCTTCCCTCCCTCTCTTTATGCAGCCACTGACATGTGCGAAATGTATTTGTGCTTGACAAGACGGCCGAGCCCTTCTGTCAACGAGAACTCGAAGTCGATTGCCTACGTGCCCATGACTGCCTGGAACCGCCCTTACGCCCCTGCACTAAACTCGGGGGAAGGATTAAGCTCATTGCAAAGCTGAGCATCAAAAAGGCGGACTGCGGGAACGACAAGTCAAGCGCCGCATGTGCCGCATATTTGAAACTTCTGGAACTCCCTTTAGAAGAGTGACAGTTCTTCTCTCGCGGCTTCTCTTGGCTTTGTTTTGCATATGGCTTGGGAGTTAGAGCCCTTGTATAGCTGAGAGCACGAGTGTACGAGCTCGAGGGCGCCTTTATTCGTTGTTTCCTTCTCATTTCCTTCTGTTGAATCAGATTTGAAACGTTTTAGGTTATCCCTGGTTTCCTCCTTTGAGAAAAAGAGACTGGAAAAGGCGGAGAGAGAATGAGTAGAGGAGGAGCAAAGAGAGAAAAAATCTTCAAAGAGATGTCTGTTGAAGGAGAAAGAAAAAAAAAGAAAAAAAAGCGAGGGAACAGCCCATGCATGTCTCGGTGTCCCAGACCGTTCTGTATCTTCTCCTTGCAGGGGATGCTGGTGTTTGGAACTAGCTTTGGAGGCCCTCTGGGTTCTCTGGGTATCCCCCCTCCCCCTCGCAGCACAGGAGTTGATGAGAGCCCTAGATGGCGACCTTGGTGGAGCCAGCCGTCTCTGCACATGCATCTGTATGGAGCCAGACGGTGTACCGGTAAGCGTCTCCCTCTGATAGGTCTGACCGGGTGCTGTTCATTCGTTGATGTCTGTTCTTATATATTCAGTCGATCTACGGTGTTGTTGATGATAAGCAAAGAGACGCGCATGCAGTCTTTGGGAAGGAAGTGAGATAGAAGAGAGAGGAAGAAGAGATGTGAATAAATGATATTGTGTGCAAACATATATGTGCGTGAGGCTTTCTGCTGCTATTCTCTGGTTTCTCCATCTCTTCACGTTTTGTTCGTACCTCCGTCTGCCCGTCTACTTTCATTCAGAAAAGAGAACTGGAAAGGGTTCTCTTATAGGCGTGCTATTTTGTCTATCGCCTGCTTCCTTTCAGCAGGCCGGTCTGAGAAAGAGAGAGAGACAGAGTGGGAGCAAGTGAAACGAAGTCAAAAAACGGAGTTAGCTACCTTTTTCTTTCCGCCGGTTCCGCCTCTTTCTTTTCAATTACTCTGTCATTGATGGTGTTTGATCTGCGTCTTTATTTTGAGGCCACGGAGATGTTAGAGGTGCTTTGTTTTTCCGTTTCACTTCAAGGGAAACAAAGGCAGTATGAAAGAGAAATGAGAGGAAAAAGAAACGGTGGGATTGCACAGGCGCATGCCGGGGCCCGCCGGGTTCTTTTTTGCCCCCCCAAAGCGGCGCTTCACCGCCGAAAACTCGACTGAACCAACCAAGTAGCCTCTAGAGCTGAAAGTTGGGGGATTTCTTACCTATCCCACTCCCATCAATTCTATGGAACAGAATCTCCAGACTTTAACTATAGCTAGTGCACCAGCAGTTTCCTGTTTGCCAGTTTGTTTTTTGAAAAAAATTCGTGTCCGCTCCCTTCCATCTCCATGGCTGCTGAAAGTGTGGAGGCAGCCATCGCGGCAGTGAGGCAGTGCAGAAGCATATTTCCGGATGAGAGACCCATCACGGCCCTAATTTTAGCGTTGAAAGGAAAGTCGGCCCCCCCAGAAGAGAAGAAAGATGGAGTCTTTAAATTGTTTGACTCGCTTCAATCAAAGATGACCAACTCTTTCTCTGTTTTGTTTGAAAATCTGCTCTCGTCGACAATGCGGAGGCCTGAGTACGGGGCTAGGGAGGCCCCAAAAGAAATCCCAGGGCACTGGGTTGCGAGGGGCCGGGCCTTTTTTAACTTGTGCAAGGACAAATTCAATAAATTTCACGATTCATTGAATTGGTTGTCCTACAGATTGTGCGTCACGGTGTCGAACGGCCTCAAGTACTTTGCGTTGAAGTACTGAGTCCTCTCGCTTACTACTTACCAGACGGACATTCTGACGGGGTTTCTCGGACCTCATTATGTGTGGGGGAGGGTCGTTCTGGGACTGGGGGAAGTAGATGCGTCAGCCGAGCAGGACGACATTCCGAAAGGTGATTCGATACATCTTTCTCCCCCAATGAAACAGTGCTGGTCACACTGCAGAGGGGTGTGTGGACCGGGGAATTTCAAACGGAAGAATGGGTGCATGGATGTATGAGTGCATGAACAGATGGATGGACCCTGCCTGCCTGCCTGTACTTGCCTGCCTGCCTCTCTGCCCAGCTGCCCGCCTGCCTGCCTGCCTGCCTTGCGTGCCTTGCCTGCCTGCCTGCCTGCCTGCCTGCCTTGCCTTGCCAAGCTTGCCTGCCTGCCTGCCTGCCTTGCCTGTCTGCCTTGCCTGCCTACCTTGCCTGCCTACCTTGTCTGCCTGCCTTGTCTGCCTGCCTGTCTGCCGGGCTGTTCGCCTGCCTGCCTGCCTGGTGATGGATGGAGGGATGAATGACTTGATGGTGTATGTGTGCCTCTATGAGTGCAGAGGTGATTTGTGGAGTGGATCCCGTGTTCGACGTGACGAACGAGAGGATGCATGCCTTGCTGACGACGAACTACAACCCTGAGGAGGAGGTGACCTCTGACTGATATTATATATATTAATTATGTATCCATCAAACGATCGGGCAATCAATTCTCATGCCTATCTATCTTCTCATTAAGCGCCTATCTAGCATGCCCTCAAGCGATCGAGTCATCATCATACATTGTCTCTCACCCTATGCCTTTTTTCCCTCACACTGCCTGTCTGTTATTTTTCTTTCCTTCTGAAATCAACGATCCTTTCTTTTGCTCTCTCAAAATTCTTCGCTAGCTCCTACAAAGCATCTTTCACTCCAAACCCTTTCCATTTGACTAAATAATGCTGCTTCTCTGAAATTCTCTTGCTGTCCAAAATTCTATCTACCTTGTTCTCAGGGCCCTCGAACCTCGGAAGTCTAACTGCAGGTGGAGAGTCCTAGGGAGAGTCACTCGGCTCTCTCACATACTTCTTCAGATAGTTCACATTCACCACAGGATGAATGTGAACTCCTGCCCGGAAGACCAACTCATACGCTCCTCATGTGATTGCCCTCTCTACCTCAAAAAGACCAAACCATACAGGCTCAAGCTTCCTCTTTACTCCCTCCGGCCTTCTTTCTTGTTCGAAAAATTCTCTATGCACCAACACCCAATCTCCTGGACCCAATTCCAGTTCTCTATGATAACGATCATAATAGCGAGCTGCCATCTCCCTTGCTCGCTCCAGGCATTCCTTTGCTTGTACCATCTCTGCCCTATGTTGTGCAGCGAAATCAGCTGCTGCCGAAGATAGTGAACTTCCCCGAACAGGCATTGCAGGCAGTCGAATTGGATCAAAGCCATGCACAAATCTAAATGGTGAGAGACCTGTCACTGGATGCACACTGTAACAGTCTCTATATGCAAACTGACATGCCGGCAAAGCCTCAGCCCAATCTTCTTGATGGTCTATCACGAAACACTTCAACATCTCCCTGATCGTTCTGTTGTCTCTCTCTGTTTCAGACTGTCCGTCTGTCTGCGGGTGTCTGGAAGAGCTCATCTTGATTTTTGATTTCCAGAGTCTTTGCAATTTTCACCAAAATGCAGAGATGAAGCAAGGATCGCGATCAAAGAGAAGAGAATGAAACATACTGACCAAGCACACTACTCTCTTGAATACAATCGATGCTGTCTCTTCTCCCGTGACCTCTTCCCACACTGGGATAAAAAATATATCCTTTGACAAACGATCAACAACAGAGAGAATTCCATCCATAATTCTTCCCCAGTACAGCGTTCTCGGCAGACTAAACAGGAAGTCGAGAGAAAGAGATTCATACGGACACTCAGAGATAGGCAAAGGATTGAGCAGAGCAGGTCTTTTTTGGGTGGAATGTTTTGCTCTTTGACAGGCATCATACTGAGCCACATACTTTTTGACTGATAAATACATGTTGGGCCAGTAGAACTTACTGTTCAGCTTGAAAAATGTCTTTTCTGGCCCCAGATGTCCTCTGACCACCGTGTCATGATGCTTGAAGATCATCTGCCTCTGCAGAACGTCAGTCGGAATGGCCAATCTGTCTTTAAAATAAAGAAAGCCATCAACGAGAGTGAATGGTTAAATTCTTATTCTCAAGGGTCGAGGCACAGGCACCTCTGGATGCTTTAATAATTCGATGAGCTCCTGAAAGAATCTTTCTTTTTTGTATCCTCCTTTCACTTCTTTCAAGAACTCTACATTCATATCCACTCTCATCTCAATACCTGCCAACAGTCCTTTCGCTTCCTTTTCTTCTTCCTTTCTCTTTTCAGTCTTTTTTTCCGCTCCCTGCTTTTGCTTAGTTCTCACAGGCTTTCTGCTCAATGCATGTGCCATCCGATTCTTGCTTCCAGGCACGTATCGAGGCGTAATACCTATCTGGTCCAACAACAAAACCCAACGACGCATGCGAGGAGACATTTACATTCGATCGGCGGTCGATGTGACGGTCTTTAAACTTTTATGATCACTCCATACCTGGGTCATACACAAAACGTACGGACGCCAGATCTTGACTGCGAACACACAAGCGAGGAACTCCTTGTCTCTGATGTAGTAGTTCTTCTTTGCTGGGCTCATTGTTCTCGAAGCAAATGCATACGGCCGAAGGATCCCAATATGTGGATCCTTCTGTATGAGCATAGCAGCAACAGTCGCAGTCTTTTTACACGTATCAGCAAAAATTTTGAATAAATGAGTAGGATCAAGAATGTACAATTCAGTCACCTGCTTAACTGCTTTTTTGATTGCCTCAAAACTCGCCTGCTACTCTTCTTTCTACTCAAACTTCACCGTCTTTTTCAGCAAGCGATAAAGAGGCGCAGCCTTCTTGCTGAATTCAAACACAAAATGTCTCACCCAAGAAGCCAAACCAAGAAAAAAATGCAACTCACTCACATTCTTGGGCACTGGCCAGTTTTCTATCTCTTCTGTTTTCTTTATCTCTGGCCTCACTCCTTTCTCTAAGATCCTCAGTCCCAAGAATATCACCTCTTTTTGAAAAAAATGATACTTCGACAGCTTTGCAAACAGATTTACCTGTCTGAGGAGAAAAAAAACATGAGAGAAATGCCGTTCATGTTCCTCTCTCATCTTTGAATAAATTAGAATATCATCCAAAAATACAGATACATACCGATCAAGACACTCCCTCAACACATACTGAATCAATCGCATGGCTGCCGGGGGGGCATTCATTAATCTAAAAGAGACCACCAGCCATTCATAATTCCCATACCTCGTCGTGAAGGCTGTTTTGGGCACGTCTTTCTCTCTCATTCTCATCTGATGGTAGTACTGCCAAAGATTAAGAGCCATAAAAAATTTTGTCCCATACAGCCTATCGATCAAATCTTGAGGATGAAGCAATGGATGTTTGTCCTTCACTGTGATTCTATTTAATCCCGTATAGTCACAACACATCCTCATTATCCCATCCTTCTTTGCCACAAACAAAACTGGTGCTGCAAAAGGAGAACAAGACGGTCGAATGAATCTTTGCTTCAAGTATGTATCAACTTGCTTCCTCAATTCATCTAGCTCACCCAAAGAGAGACGATAGGGTGGGCGAGCTGGAGGCGGGTGTCCTGGTTCGAGATCTATCTTGAAGTCAAGTCCTTCCCCCCTGGACGGCGGCAACCCTGTCAAGGAATCAGGAAAAAGAGATGCATTGTCTACCACAATTCTCTTCACGTCGATCGGCATGGTCGATTTCCTTAGGTACTCACGAAGCTCAGTCAATTCAGGTAAAGAGAGAACAGGATGATCAGAAGGAAGAGAAGAGAGAAAATCATCATTCATTACCTCACTACGGTAACCCCTAGATCCCTTTCCATTCTCCCCAGCATTCTTTCTCTCACCATCCTCACTGACTTCATACAATCCCTGAACCCTGCAGGCAACCCCAGTGGACTCACTGAAAGGGATTTCTGTCTGCAGTCTGACTAGATGGCAGATAGCTCCTTTCCAGATCGCCCACTTTGCCTGCACAGAAGAGAGAAAAGGAGGAGTGCTGAATGTTTGTTCCTCGTCTTCTTCCTCCAACTCCATATCTGGAACCCAATAAATCAATTTCCCTCTGAACCAAAAACGCAGACTTTGAGACGACCACTGTAGTTCAGGCTCATAGACACGACCCCACTTTGTCCCCAAGATCAAATCATACTCATCCAGGTCGGCCAGCATTGCACCCACTGTCTCTTGATACCCCTAAATATTGATCGGTACTGTGGGTGCACACTCACAGACCGACCGAGTCTTCGAGGACTTGAGGGCACCGTGCAAGTTGACGGGTCGTCTCAATCTGCACACACAGAGATGGTGGGCATGAGCAAAATGATGGTCAAGATAAATATCATCTGTACCCGAATCAACCAAAACTCTGACAGGTACACCAGCCACTTAACTTGAAAACACAAACAACCCCGGATGGACCCCTGTTTCATTTTCTTCTTCTTTTATTTCCATTGATACGTCTTCATTCTCAGGGCTTCCTCCCATCTCGGGGCACTGACCACAAGTTTTAAGTCCCTTTGCTCCTATTACTTCATCCGTCTCGAAGCCTCCGTAGATCGTTCGAACTCCCCTACCTGCCGGCTTCCTTCCATCTCTTCCTCTTCTTCTGGGACCACCGTCTCTGCATCTCCCTCTCCACTATGACTGGCCCAGAGGTGGCCATGCTTGGGCGGTCACTGACAGGAATGGAGCTCCAAACCTTCTGCGATCTCCCTGGTATCCGCCTTTACCCTGCCCCCATCCCCCCTGCCTGAAGTCTCCATAGAATCTCCCGTAGTCCTGCAAGTCTCGAGAGTTCCCTCCACTAGTGAGTCTCCGCATTCCAGAGAAGTTTCCGCCGAGTCCAGAGAAGGGACCTGGACACTGCCTAGCAGTATGCCCTGCAAGGCAGCATCTGAAACACCTTCCCTCTGCAATGCAGAGAGACCTCTCTACCGGTGTGAGTGGTGGTGGAAGTTGACGAACCCCACACAGGTCCATGGGGATGGGCCCTTCCTCTTGTCCCAGTGGAGAGTTGCGTTGGGCACTCTCCTCACCACTTTTGAAGGCACTCGGCCTTTGGAAGTCTCGTGTCCCGCCTCACGGTCCTTTTCCACCAGAGAGAAAGACCTCAAGCTCGCTTGCCATCTTCATGGCGATGACCAAGTTGACCGGATACGCCTTGTTTGTTTCAAAGCGGACATCTGCTGGCAAACCAGAGATGTAGTCTTCAACGATGTCTTCCTCGATCAACCGGCCCTTCAGTTTCGCGACAAACGGCTTGAATCGCTTGTTGTAGTCGTCGACCCCAGCTCCAGTGCATCGGCACTTCTTCAGGTCCTTTCTGGCCTTCTGTCTGGCCAGTGTGTCTGAATAGTGCTCGATGAGGGCAGCCTTCAACAACTCCCAGTTCTGGAATGGTCCCTTCTCGACCTCATAGAGATCAAACCATTCCTCGAGGTCCTGGGACATTCTGTTCTTTGCCACCAGTACTTTGTCCAGGTCCAACACTTTCTCAAGTTTGTAGAAGTCTTTTACGTCTTTCAACCACCTGGTCAGCTTAGCTTTCACTCCAGAGAACAGAGCAGGGGCCTCGCACAGCTTCATGTAGTACGACGAGGACGCGGTTGTACTTTGGGCTGGCACAATAGCAGGTGACATCACCGTTGCCTAGACAAATTCCTGAGGGGCTTGAGAAACAAGTAATTGCAGAGTTTCTCCATGCACGTTTTGCGTTGCCTGCATAGAGTCGATCCGCTGAGACAGTCCTTCAATGGCCCCGACGATCTGCAGAATCCTCGGAGCTGGTACATCCTCTGTCACACCTTCCATCGACGTATGGAGTCGACAGTTGGTAGACTGAACCAGTCTGAGTACACTGAATTCAACAAGAGCGTTCTCCCTTAACTGAGGGAGGAACAAGGCTCTGAACTACCAGATGTAAGCTGTTTTACGGGAGTCTTAGTACTATCAGATATAGATGGTTAAAGTCTGACAGACATCGGTTGGCTTGGTCTAGCAGTTAATGTCAATCTCGAGTATTCTTAGTGATGGCGTCAAGCAGACACATCAAGCATACACTTCACTGAAATCACTTAATGAAAGCATGCCCGACTTCACGATGCGCGGCCTCATAATACACCCATGCACACTATGTGGCCCGGCTCCCCCGTCCGGCCCACATCTGCCTGATGCTTGCCAGCCTTTTATTACTCAGTCACACGGTCTTCTTATTAGGCGGAATGCCCCTCACAGCTGGGTTGTAAGAAAAGTCACACTGTGATAGAAAAATCATAGAAAAGTAACAGAAAACCCAGAGACTATGGCTCATAGATTTGGATCAACTACTTCTTCATTCATGCCCAATCGCCCTTCTATAGAGTCTGGACGAGTATAACAAGAAAGGAAAAAAGAGCTACTAGAGGGGAAACGTATCAGAGGAAAAAAATGATAGGCGATGTGCATAGTGGCGTGCGTGAGAGGCCGCATGCATATACACGATTCTCATATGCAGATTATCTGTGTCGGCAAAGTCATGTCTTCAATGCCATTTTGCACTTCAAGTCCTCGGCTATGCGGCGCTCCACCCAGAACCTTAGGAAAGCCAAGACAGAACTTCATTGCATGGAGGCCGGCGTCTCCCCATAGGAACAAATGGAGACACGATCGACGTACGCATGTGCGGTATATGCATGATGTGCAGTGAGTCTAGCTCTCAGATCAACTGATGCAAGTGCGCGTCCGTACACGTGACAGTGTGAAGAAGAAGTTGCGGACCGGAAGACCAGTCGACGAGTGCGTGCGGCAGGTTGGCCGAGGAGGGAGCATGAGGGAGGGACTACAGGGCGTCTGCTAGGAATCGCATCCGCAGAAGAGTTTTCGCAATGGCGCAGGCGGCCAACTGCGTCGTCGAGGCGCGGTTGTCACCGTCTGAATCGGGTTTCATCTCTGCGCCTGTGACGCTTTTCTCGGGAGGAGACGGGAGGATTTCAGTAAGGGCCTCCAGGTCCCGGCACAAATTCTCCTCGCCCTGTTGGCCCTCATATTTACACGCCGCCATCTCCTGCATTAACAGAAAGCCCGCTCCACTCCCATCAATCCCCGCCCGGGCCGCGTGTTGAATCCTGAGGCCTAGAGCCAGCTTGGCTTCTTCTAGAGACACTCTCCCCTCTACCAATTCAATGATCCATTCTTCCCTTACGTCCCGACTGCGATTCAGTCGCCCTCTCAATTTCATCGCAAGGTCGTGCGCCTTCCCGACAGGCGACCCCCATCTCCACTCAGGATCTGACCAGCCGGACCCACTGGAAGGCAGAGCCATCACAAGGAGACGGGAAGAGAACCTTGGCCGTCTCTGAAGTTCAAAGTCTCGATGTCGGGTCTCATGAAAGAGCAGCCGAGGTGTCACTACCAAGAATCCGTGTGACAAGCTAATGGAGACTGCTACAAGAGCTGACAGGACCCACCACCTCAAAGGGAGAAAAAATGTACGCATCACAGAAACGAGACCACACTGGGAGGCACGTGAGACATTTGCGGGAACTGTAGCTAAAGAAATGAGCCGTCTACTATGTCTGGGTCTGCCGTGTTGCGCTGCAATGAAGATGGAAATTGCCCAAAACGATGGATGCGACTTATTTGGGACTTGGGGCTCCGCAGTCGGCCTTTGATTGCATCTCGCACAGATTCTCAGGACAGCAGACTCTCACAGTCTTCGATCGTTGACTCGATCGATCGATCAGAGATCGAGTCATGCATGCGTGCCGAGCTATAGGTACAAATCTCAGCTATAGACGGTACAAATCTCAGCTAGACCGCGGCGCGCCCGGGCCCGCGCGCGCTTCGCTTTGCATATATGCGGGGCCATTATATAATTATATATATAGGTGCCACTGAGGGCGCCGCCGCGCGCCAGAAAAAAGGTGAAATAATGCGGAGACGGATCAGCATCGGATCAGCTATAGCGTAGACGGCATACATCGGCATACAGTCGGCGATTTTGGTCGGATTCAACGACGAGATTGATGACTGTTTGCGGGGTAGATTTCTTCACCAGGCGCTCTCCTCTTCATTCGTTTTCCGTCTTTCCGATCGAAGCCAGATCGATGACTGCGAAGTTGAGGAGGGCGCCACTTTCGAACTGTTTGGGTGCATTCTCTTCTGTGCGCAAATTACACCCGGCCAGTTTCCCACACGATACACAGTCTTGACCTCCAGATTCCTTAATTTGTTCCCCAAAATTGCACACAGCACCACACACAGCATACAAGTCATAACTGGCGGGCGGCACGTCGTTTTCGAAGGTACAGGCGACTGGCATGCAGATATGGGGGCTCGTGGTCGCCACGCTTTTCTGGGGGGTGGTTTGGTATGTGGGGAAGGTGGCGTTGAACGACTACCGCAAAGGGCACCAAGTACTGTCGATGGTCCACGCCTTCTTCATGATCGCCCTTGCCTCCTACGTCTTGCTCCATGACCCCATGGAGCTCGGAGTGCCACTCACCAGCACCCAGCGCCCCGTTCTGATCTTCAGCAGCGGGTTCTTCATCTTCGATACAATCTTCTCCGTCGTTGCTGGACAGATCGATATGGTGTTCCACCACTTGAGCACGGCGCTCGGGCTATTCTGGGGCCTCGCCTTTGACATCAGTGGATGGGAGTTGACGGCGTGCCTGCTCGTCACCGAAACGAGCACGCCCCTCCTCAACGTGCGTTACTTGACACGGGATATGACAGCTAAAGTGCTGCCAGGGTCGCTGTCAATCAACGATGCAGTGTCGATGGCATTCGCTCTGACCTTCCTGGTCATGCGGTGCGGACCGGGCCCCCTGCTCTGCTACTACACCCTGGCGTGCCCGACCACGCCCGTGCTGATCAAAGTGGGTGCCTTCTTTGTTCAAGCGGTGTCCTGGTTCTGGGCCTTCAAGATCGTGACTAAAGTCCTCCAGTTTGGCAAGAAGAAGGGCTCTGCGTCTTCAAATCCGCAGACAAAAAAGGCTTAAACTGCGAGACAGACATGTATTGTCGTTCTCGGATGATCACAGTCTAGAATTCAAGTGGCTTTCATTCTACTTCCCAAGCTCTGTTTGCGCGTTCAGCCGTCTCCTTCTTCACCTCAGACTTCCCACGCTCTGTTTGCGCGTTCAGCCGTCTCCTTCTTCACCTCCAGACTTCCCAAGCTCTGTTTGCTTGTTCAGCCGTAGCTTTCATTATGAAGTGACTTAATTGACATGCTGTAGCTATACTGTAGATGCTGTATAGATTCTATACCCACACTAGTATGTTGTCAAGCATCAGTATTGATCAAATTTTCAAAGATTCTGATCAATGAATTGATATGATAATGGTTTCACTAGTGTTTTTACTACTGAATTAATGATTATCAGTATGACGCGCCGCGCTGGGGGGCGCATTAACTAAAAGTTTGTTCCTAGCATCTGGCCTATACATAAATACACACCAATTTTTCATTTTATCTTTATTTCCATTTTTTTTTTCATTTTTTCACATCTAATTTAGACTATTATTTTAAGATACACCTAGACGTACGTCCTAGGGCCTAGTCTAGCGTACGTCAGTACTATGATTCAGTTTCCAGATAATGGACCAGATTCACTAGCGACACTGTCAGCTAGACTGTAAGTCGAAGAATATATTTAGCTAGGTATTCAATGTACTGTCTTCTACTGTATTCACGTTTATAGAAGCACAAGGCACTTAGGCACACCCTGAAGAGGAGAAAAAGCCTACATGATCAATAAAATTAACTAATTAAGTTCCCCTTCTCCTCCGGAGTCTGGCTTCATACTGTTTGAACGCACAGAAAAAGACGACAGCTTCGGCCTTCTAGTGCAAAACTCCAATGAGACCAAGTTTAAGAACATTCTCGGTGTGGCACATATTGAAGCTTTCAAAAAGATCCGTCACACCAAGATGCAAATGTCAGAGGGATCCAGAGGGCAACAATTAAATGCTTTGTAGAGCGCTGAGCAAGATTACCAATGCAAGTAATTGAAGTTTTAGAAGATGATCCAGCAGGTGCATTGGTGCAAAGGTACATGGTTTGAACCATATGAAAAATAAAATCATAAATTTTATGTTTAAAAATCGAAAAAATATTAGTTTAATTTTTTGGTGAGGTTTTTAGACTAGTTTTCTTTTCCCATTCAAAAATGAAAAAAGTTTTTAGAGTGTATAGGCTAACATAATTTTTGAGATCCCCTCCCTTTAAAGCAGTTTTTTAAATATTTAATACTTGACCATTTTTTATTTTATTTCTTTTTCCAATTTTTTGTTTGTTTTTAATGTCCCACGCCTATTATTAGTGTTTCAGAAGATAGTTTAAACACTCATTATTCCAACAATACGGCTAAGCTGCGGCGGCTTGCTCCATCTATCTACCTTGCAAAGACTTAGGAATTTAGATAAGAATTTAGAGGAATTTAGACTGTCAGGATATTAGAGGAATTTAGAGGAATTTAGCTAGGAATCTAAAGGAATTTAAAGACAGGAATTTAGAGGAATTTAGCAAATTTTGGAGCCGCTCGCTCTTACTGCGTGCGACATCATCAACACACTACGACACAAACATAAATTACTTTCACACTAACCAACTCCCCCCTTTTATCGAAACGATCAGAGGAGACAAATCAAACATGTATTTCATTGATAGAACAATCACTGACATTCATTGATAGTTGAGGCTAGACACTCTGTTCCACCCCCCTGTCCTTTAGCTTTAGGCTGCGCTCGCAATGAGCATTCACTTTTGAACCAGTCGTCACTAGTTCTTCTCTCATTCAGCTGGCTTCTGCCGCTGCTCTTTATTATTTCTGATACGTTTGCCTTGAGCTGCACCTTTACCTCTCTCCCTTCTCTTTTTCTTAGCTGGCTTCTGCCGCTGCTCTTTGTCATTTTTAACACGGCGCTCGCCGTGAGCTGCACCTTTACCTCTCTCCCTTCTCTTCTTAGCTGGCTTCTGCCGCTACTCTTTGTCATTTCTGACACGCTCGCCTTGAGCTGCACCTTTACCTCTCTCCCTTCTCTTTTTCTTCTGCTTTTCTCTCTCAGAGTCTCCGACAGCTTTGCGCTGTCTCCTTCTCTCTCTGAGAGACTCTGTCATCTTCTTTCTTTCTTTTAACTCTCTGTCTGCCTACGACTTCAAACAGAAAGCCTTCCCCTTCATTTGCTTTGCTTCTAGGCTTTACCTTCAGAATCTTTTCTCTTCCATCACCCCCCTGTCCCCATATTCTCTTCCAGTGTAAAACATACCATTCATTAATATATAGACAAACAGGGAAAGCACAGGAAGGACTTTGTGTACGGAATGGTGTGGACTGCAACCATCCGTCTCCATCCGTCTCTGCAAGCGTCTCTGTTGTCGCCTGCCTCAAAATTTCTTCACACATTTCCGCACCTTTCACCCTATACTTCTCTGCAGACACCATACTGTACCACCGCGTTTTGAGGCCAAAACCGTAACACCCCCCCAAGCAGTTTGCCTTTTTCTTTTGCTTGCAGAGAACTCAACCTATATGCCTCACCACTGTTCGCCATATACGAATCCCACGCCAACAGCCTTCTATCAGCTTGCTCTCCATTTAAAGGACCCAGTCTCCTCCTCACGACCTTTATTTTCATCCAAGCAGTCATCTCTAGCTCCGCAGTGCTACCGGAAGAGGCATGTGTCATCAGTTCTATGAAGCTCAGAATTTTTAGGAAGAAGAGACGCCGTCTCCGAGTCAACAAGCAGAATAAAAGGACTCAGGACGACAGATCGGAGGCAGAAGAGAACTGAAAACAAACGAACTGCTTGCGTGTCGTCTAGGGAGGGGCACTCTAGAAGGTTATAGTAGATTTTGAGCCCAAAATAACATAAAATATGAACAAAAACAGATTTTTGCGAGCCAGTCTGGCAACTTGGAGCTCCGTTTGGTTAAGTTACGTCAAAATATGATGTTTTTGAAGTGTAGGCTACGTGATTACTTTGGGTTACCCCCTTTTTATCTTTGTCACACAAAGAAGTTACAGGTTACCCGGTTACAAGCATTTTAACCTCAGTAACCAACCAAATTTTCAACTTTTAAAAACATTCAAAATGATGTTTAGAATACGTTTGAATACTTTTTGAGGGAGGTTATTTCATTTTTGAGGGGGGTCAAAAAAGGTTACGGGTTATCCGGTTACAGGGGGTTTGGGGGCAAACTGAGTGTGACACATCATTTTTCATCATTTTTGACCATAACCTGAAGTGTTTAACAATCTTGAAGCCAGTTTTGTGAGTAACCAAACGCAACTAATTGATTGGCACCACTTTTGAGTGATGATTACATGTCATACGTTGTAGGGGGGGGGTGTAGGGTCAGTAACCATGGTGTAACCGGCTGAAGTGCCCCCTCCTAGCGTGTCATGCTGTCTGCCCTGTCTGCCAACTCTCACCAAGGCTCTTAACCTTGTAAGAAGGTTTCAACGCTTAGCCTACATCATCATCCCGATCAACGAGGGCGTCAGTAAACATTTAAACGTTCTAGAAGCTTCTGAGCTGTCAAACTCTATCGATCAGCTCCCCCTACATCACCACATGCCTAACAAACTCTTTGATCCACCTATTATAGTCTGCCTATGCATTCACATTATGGTATTGTTCATCTGTTTCTCTTCTAGCTATGTAACTCAAAGAGGATTGCGCCGTTTCTCATGGAGACGATCATACCTACTTGAAGCACGACTGCATGCAGATCAATCAATTGCCTAGCCATGCGCATCGCCGGCGTTGTGGCCACTCGCGGCCAGCGGCATGACGTGGGCAAGCCGCTCGCTCTCACTGCGTGCGACATCGTCAACAGACTACGATGCAAACATGAATTGCTTTCACACCAACCAATTCCTACTCTCGTGCACATGCATATGTCGATATGTTGTATACACCAGCCTGGCCTGTCAAAAAAAGGAGCCACTCAAGAGTGCCAGGCTCGTCAAATATCCTTGGCCCATCAAAATAGCCGGGCCCGTCAAATATCTCTGGCCCGTCACCTCGGGGGGCAGCTCAGCTCTGCTGAGATCAGCCGAGAGGCCCTAAGATCACACGCATTCGCATAACGCATTTTTTCATTTTGGGAGGGGGGGGTTCGGTGTTTATCTGTCACAGTATCGCCCTAATTCCAAAATATACCCCTCAAGCAACTCGCATGGAGCTGTAATCACATTAATTATTCCGCTTTTCATGATACGTGCCTCTTAAGTAACTCGCACGGAGTTGCATGTCGCAATGCGGAAGGTGGTTATACAGATGTGCATGGACCAATTAGAAGGGTCTGAAATTTTTAAGCCGGTTAAGCCAGTCCGCGCGATTTCAGCGGCGCCCAGGGCCCAGAAAGGCACCAAATTAGTCTGCAGACGCCGCTGAGTGCGTTGGTGCAAGAATTTGGGCCAAAACTTTCCGGGGCCACTCTCAAAATCCCAAAATTGTGCTCAGAATGCTCAAAAAGCACACCAACACACAGAGAAGGGTCATTTCGTCCTCTTGTCCCTTCCTGTCTACCTTGTTGTGTAGAGCAGTACCGATGGTCAAACTGGCACAATTCCGCTCCTTTAGTACTAGACAGCTTGCCTCTGTGCCAGGGTGAAGTCTTATGGCGCAGTTGATCTGCTTTAGCGTGTCTGGCAGCTCCAGTCTGGACCAGTCAGGAAAGTACCTCCCAGGCCTCCAAAGCAACATTCCTTCTTTCTACCAGGAGGCCGCAAAATCGATCCCCAGCAATTTTGCCCAATGCCCTGTGTCTGTTGTCATCCTCCCAGGCCAGCAGGATAGGTTCCTGGTAAGTCTGCTGGTTGTGGGAAGGCGAGATTGTTTTGTCTTCCTGTTGTGGAGAATTGGGGTCTCAGGGGTATTTATAAGATTGCTAAGAGATATAACTAGGGAGGATTTCTAGAGCCATTCATAGGACGCACAAAAGAACTGATCGTTCAGTTCTTCTTCTAGACATTGTTGTTTCTCTATAAACCACAATACATCACAACACTGGTGTCAGTCTGTGAAAAGACGCATGCAGCAAAAGCATGCAGACTGAGACAGGCCAGCAGACTAAGCGCGTGCGTCAAACGCGCGGCGGCGCGATAATCAGGCAATGATAATCAGGCGATAATATGTTGGTGGCGCCAGGCATCAGTACTACAACATGCCCGCCCCTCTCAGACGTGTGTCTTCACATGTAGTCAAACCTGAACGGACACACTTTTATCAAATGCAGCTGGACAAGACATTTGTTCACTGACGGCCAGACACACGAGACTGCAATGAATCAATCGATCTCAATCGACCCACAAACGACCCATCACATAAACATCCCTCGACATGTTGGCATGCCACGGCCAACAACATGAGCAGGCATCGGCTTGTATGGACCCTTTCATGCAGCCGATCATGGAAGAACACCCATTCAGACTGGATGCTCCATATTCAGTCACCAAACAAGTGACTCCGTGCATTAAACGGTGCAAGAAAAATAAATAGACAGAAGAAAAGAACAGAATATATGTATGCACGCGCGAAAAGCATTGAGAAGGAAACCTGAACATAGGAAAGAGAAAAGTAATACAAAGCATACAAAAGAGAGAGAAAAAATAGGGAAAGACACAGAGAAAGATGCAGAGATGATGACAGAGAGAGAAGACGTCGTCACAAGACAGAGAGAAGAAAACTGCATCATTCATTCATTCATGCATTCATTCATTCATCCATTCATTCTCACTTCCCCCGTCCTTTCCGCGACCCCTCAGAAAATGAACGAGAGTGAGAGAAAGTCATGCATAAACATTTACTCATATGCATTCATTCCCTTTGATTCCTAGTCTCCTCACTTCTTTCCCCCTCTCCCTCCGAGAGGCCTTCCAGGCCGCGCCAAGAACTCTCTGATTTTCGAACGAGCATTCAGAAGATTCTCTGATCGCTTCCACGTGGCATTCTCTTCTGAATCCCCTTTCCAGTGTACCAAATATTCCACACTATGACCGATCTTCCTCTTGTCGAGGACTGTCTCTACTTCATGCTCTTCTTCAATCAAGTATGGAAGGCGCACCGGCGGAGGATTCTTTTCAGACTGTCCTTCTTGCAACAAATATCTCTTCAACCAAACCACGTGGAGAACTGGATGTCTTTTGACCCCCTCAGGAAACACCAGTTCATATGCGACCTTTCCGACCCGTCGGTCTACTTCAAATGGCCCGTACCACAGATATGCAAGTTTCTTTTGATCTCCCTCTGGTGTCTTTGCTCTGGCAAAGAAGTTCCTGTGGACTATAACCCAATCCCCAGGTTTGAATTCTTCTTCTCTTCTTTTCTGGTTATAGTAATGTGCTGCTCTCTCCCTTGCTCTCTCTAATCGGTCTCTCACCTCTTGAACGATGTCCACCCTCTCTTTCAAGTCTTGTGAAGCTTCAGGTGAGAATGAGTAGGAGCAGAGAAAACTGGGGAGAGTGAGTGGATATCTTCGTTCAACGACACAGAAGGGAGTGAATCCAGTCGACTTGTGGACGCTCGTGCAGACTGCAAAGGCAAGCATCTTCAAGTGCTGGGGCCAGTCCTTCTGATGGTCTGCGACGAAGCACCGAAGCATCTGTTCAAACGTTCGATTCTCGATCTCCGTCTGTCTATCTATCTGAGGGTGCTGAGCAGTTAACATCTTGAGCTTAGTTCTACACAGGTGGAACAGTGTTTGCCAGAAGTTTGAGACAAACCTGGAGTCGCGATCAGAGACAATTGATTGTGGCATGCCATGATGCTCACACACCACTTCGTCGAAAAACTTCTGTGCTGTCTCTCGGGCTCCGGCTGTCTCTCTGGTGGGAACAAAGATCGCTCACTTGCTTAACTTGCACACGATGTCTATGATCGAGTCAACTACCTCTCCCTTGAACTGAACAGGCGGAAGACCAGTAATGAAACCCATTGAGAGATCGTGAAAGGGAGACTCTGGCACAGAGAGTGGTTGAAGAAGGCCTGCAGGCTTTTCGTTCGACGGTTTGTTCCTTTGACACACATCGCAGTGAGCAACGTAGTGCATCACCCGCTTCCACATGTGTGGCCAAAAGAAGTCTGCAGCCAGTCATCGGTAGGTCTTGTCCACTCCAAGGTGCCCAGCCAAAGGAGAATCGTAACACTCCCAGATGACTTGCCTTTGCAGTGTGTTCGTCGGGATCGCCAGTCTCCTCTGGTCATAGTACAGAAGTCCCTCCTTCACCAAGAAATGACTCAAACGCAAACGCAGGTAGGCAGGGGGGATGCCTTGGATGGGAGCATGAGTGAGGAAAGGAAAGAGCTCCTTGAAGAAAGAGTCTTGAGCGTATCTCTTCCTAACTTGATCCAGAAACTTTGTGTCTGGACAGACCTTTTGAGTGCTCTCCACCTAGGCAATTCGGTTTCTTTTCTTTTCATCAGATCTCTCCTCTCTTGTCTACTTCTGCGTTCTAGTTCGAGACGGTCGACGTGACAGCGCGTCTGCCACAACGTTTTTGGAGCTAGGGATGTACTGAGAAACAATGCCCAATGCATTCAGGAAGATGGCCCATCTCTTCACTCTGTCGGGGCCTTCGATCAGACCCCCTGAGGTGCCGAGCCACTTCAAGTTCTCGTGATCGGAGTAGACCTTCGTGGTGTGATTCACATAAATGCGGAAGGTCTTCACTCCAAACACAACTGCCAGAAGCTCATTCTCCCGAATTGGATACTTCTGCTCAGCTTGAACGAGCTTCCTGGAAGCAAGGGCTACAACTCTCAGTCCATTCACTCTTAGAATCTGATCCCACTGCATCAGAGCTGCCGCGATGCAGATCTCTTTCTCTGACGCATCAACATATAAGTCGAAAGGGCGGGTGGGATTTGGAATAAAGAGAAGAATCAATTCTGCAATCTTCTCTTTCAACTCCTTGAACGCTGCTTCACAGACCTCTGACCAAATGAACTCGACCTTCGCCTGGAGAAGAGAAGTGAGCGGGGCTGTGACGTGACTGTACTTGTAGATGAATCTTCGAAACCAGTTGCACAGTCCCAAGAAGACACGGAGCTCGTGTTTGTTCTCAGGCTTTGGCCAAGTCTGAACGAGCTCTGTCTTCTTCGGCTCCGCTCTTACTCCTACATCCGAGATCTCCAGCCCGATATACACAACTTTCGGGACAAAGAATTTGCACTTGGAGATCTTCACATAATACTCGTCTTTTCTTAGGCATCCAAGGACTCTCCGCAAATCCTCTTCATGTTGGTCGACCGTCGGGGAGTACACGAGGACGTCATCGATCTAAGCAAATGCACAGTCATCCAGAACTTCGCGAAGGCAAACCTGAATAGCTCGCTGGCTAGTCGGCGGTGGGTTACACATCCCAAAAGGCATCACCAGCCACTCATAGTTGCCGTACCAGGTGCACATCGCTGTCTTTGGTTCGTTACCCAGTCGAATGCGAAGCTGATAAAAAAACTGCTGCATATCAAGGACCAAAAAAATCTTCGCTCCGTGGAGACGGTCCAACAATTCTTCCGGTCTGGGCATCGTGTACTTGTCCTTGATTGTGATCTTATTGATGGCGCGGTAGTTGATACATATCCATAGACTCCCATCTTTCTTCGCTACAAAGAAGGCTGGTGCCGCAAACGGAGAGACAGAGGGACGGATGAATCCCTTTGCCAGCAGATCATCCAGTTGTCTCCTCATCTTATCAAGCTCTCCAAAAGAAAGTCGGTATGGTGGCCGAGTGGGAGGAGGGTGTCCAGGCTCCAGATCAATCGCGAACTCGACTGACCGTCTTGGGGGTAGCTTGGAGATCTCGTCGCAAAAGATGTCCCGATACTCTCCCACCACCCATCGAGCTGCAGGGTGGAGGGAGAGATCACTCATGACTTTTGACCACCCCCTATGGAGCGTTTCATCCTTTTCTCTCTCTGCCTTCTCTTCTACTGTCTCTCCTTCTGGCACTTCCTTCTCTGTCTCTTCTCTGATCGCTGCTGCCATTTTCACCTCACCTTGGGGTTCTACCTCTAAGGTCATCGGCATAGGGGCTAGCACAGGCTCCACCATTTCTAATCTATAAAGATACACCTCTCGCATACGGCCCTTCCTGACCTCTCTTTTGAACTCTCTGCTGGAAAGAGTACGGACAGATGTCTGTGTCTGTGACTTGATAGTGACCGACCTTCCATGAGCCCCTGGGATTGGAATCTCCACTTCTCTTTTGCCCCAATGCACACGAGGCTCATGTTCAATCAGCCACTTCATGCCCAGATAGACATCATAGTCGTTATCGAGGTCAGCTAGGGTGAACTTCATTCTCTGGTGGTACCCCTGAATGGAGAAGGCCAGAGGACTGGTGTACTCGCTGACCGTAGTCACCACCGTCTGCCCGTCTTCTCCCTTAATGGCCCCCCTACACTAACGCGAATTTTGCATCTTCTTGATGGGAAGACCTTTATTGTGAGCGAATTGGGCAGATAGAAATGTCTCCCTTGCCCCACAGTCTAAGAGCACTCTCACTGGAATACCCTCGACAGTGCCTTGGAAGCGAATCATCTTCACCTTCCCGTCAGCACTGGCAGCGCCGATCATATTCGCCTGGTCGTACACGTAAGGGTCAGTGGGCTACTCTCCCTCAATGTTCATCGAGAACTCATTGTCAGGGAACCAGAATTCTTCCTCTCTTTCTCCAACAACCTGATCCCCCTCCTGCCCTGCAGTCTGGATACCAGCTGCACGGCTATTCTAAGCACGCCCTCTCTGTTCCCCCTGTGGGCGACATTTCTGCGTGTTCGGTGGAGAGCTATTCAGTGGCCCTATCCGTCTGACTGGCATCCACACCCATCGTCCTTCTCCACCGCCGGCGCCAACAGGTGGACCTCCCTGACCACCATACGTGGGTCTCTGCGGTTCCGAAGGACTCCATGGCCTTCTTCCGTACGGTTGCTGCAGTCTGGGAACATTTGACCCGAACCCCCTCTGCAAAGATAAGAAGGATGGACAATCTTTCTTCTTATGTCCCTTCTGCTTATAGAGGAAGCACCGTCCTTGTCGCATCAGTTTGGCTCTCTCTTTTAAAGAAAGAGAGCATACAGCGTCCAGCTGCATAGGAACAGGTCCGTCAGAATTGGACCCACCCTGGTGCTTTCCGTTCGGTCTGCTGCCCCCAGTCTGAGCGTGCCTCTTTCGGTTCCCACCCCTTCCTTCCAAAGTCTCCGCTGCGATACAAGCCGCCTCCACTGCCTCCTCAAGAGTGGAAGGAGCTTTTTTGTTCACCTCGAAGCAAATCAGATCGGGGATGGCCTTCTTGAAGATGTGGACCAGATCAGCAGGGGTCGATGTGTCTTTGATCTCTTCTGCCAGGTTCAGGAAGGCGTCCCCAAAGCTCTCCATGCCCTGTGCTCTCGAGTATTGGAGCTCCTCCAGTGCATCCCTGCGGTGATCCTGCTCCAGCGGGTCGATATACCCCTTTTTCAGTGCCTCTGCGAAGTCTTAAAAAGAACGGAAGGGAATTGCGCTTTTCTGTTTCCGATGGACCCACTTCTTCAGAGTCTTCCACAAATAGCTCTTCAAAACAAAGAGCCATCGACTCTCCAACACTCCCATGCCCTGGCAATACTCCTTCATGTCTTCGAGCCAGTCAGAGACCTCATGCCGATCCCCTGCAAAGATGGAGGGCTCCCTCACCTTGCAAGCTTGAGGCAGTTCTCCGTCGAGCAACAGAAGATGTTCATCGGCAGACGTCTCCACTCCAGCGGCCATGGTCGGAAGCACAACTTGCATCCGTGGCTCCCGAACTCTATCTGCCAGCCTCTGCATTACAGAGCGCTGCAAGAGAAGTTCCTAGCGCAGCTCCTGGAACTGTGCATTGCACTCGGACTGAGTAATAAACTGACTGAATGTCTCTTCAGCCATTCAGTACAACCACAACATAAATGGATTTGATTAATGATAGCCTCTGGTCGAACGAGGCTTCTGCTACCCTGTAAGATTGCTAAGAGATATAACTAGGGAAGATTTCTAGAGCGATTTATAGGACGCACAAAAGAACTGATCGTTCAGTTCTTCTTTTAAACATTGTTGTTTCTCCATAAACCACAATACATCACAACACTGGTGTCAGTCTGTGAAAAGACGCATGCAGCAAAAGCATGTAGACTGAGGCAGGCCGGCAGACTAAGCGTGTGCGTCAAACATGCGGCGGCGCGATAATCAGGCAATGATAATCAGACGATGACACGTTAGCGGCGCCAGACATCAGTACTACAGTATTAATCGACCTCCAGCTCCCCTGGTAAGTGGTTCTGTCCTGCTCTTTCCCTCCAGACAGGAACATATGAGTGTTGGGCAGTACCTTCGTGCGATGGCTGCAGGTTTGAAGTGCTCAAGAAGGAAAAAGCCCTTCCGGCAATTTGACATAGGGTGCCATCTGGAGTGTATCTTTCTGTTCATGAGTAGACTTGTCAGTTGAAGTTCACAGTGCATCAACCATTCCTTATCCCCTGTTGGAACTAACTTACCTGGACCAGATGGAGCGTGTTGGTATGTATTTTATCATCATTGATGTACCATAGCCCTTTCTGAACTTCTGAGTCCAGGAAGGCCACTTTGGCCTCTTCAGGTGTCAGACCTCAGACGTCCGTTCTTTGGACTCCCTGTGAGTCTGGGAGTCGTTTTTTCTACACCAAGCAGCTAGAGAGAGTCTAGAGAGGCGAACTGACGTCTCTTAGGGTCGTTGCTTTGAGTCCAAGAGGAAAAAGGGAATAGAGGGCTGTTCCTTTTCCCCTCAAAATTTTTGAGCCGGTTAAGGTCTGGCGGCGGGTTCTAATTGGTCCATGCACATCTGTATGACCCGCCGCCGCGTTATGGTATATACATACGCACGGTCCCGAATAGTCCCAAAAAGTATGTATTTTATATATGTTGCACAGAAAAGTGTGATGCTAGCTGTCCTATCATTCAACTAAAGGAGACGGCAATATAACTGAATCACCTCACATCCATTCATCGACTTACAGAAGGAGTCTGTCCAACCAGGGCAGAGTCATCAGCTTCCACTTGTTCAAATCAATCTAGTGACTGTCAATGAAAGAATATTTCCTATGCGTGTGCATAGCCTGTGAATCCATACTGCCCTCCAATCATACTCAAACTCAAGAGGCCCAAAGCAAGTCAACATCAACACGATCGACTCAAAGACACATGAAAATTCCGACCTGCTACAGCCAACCATCACTGTCACTCAGTCATTTACGAAGTGATCAGCGCTTAGCTAGCTATGCTCGATGTGTCACACCCTACATTAAAGCAAGCTTTCTCAATCAAGTCAGCCTTTCAAGCATGCTCTTCAATTCAGTCTACCTGCATGCGCATCCCAGACCGCCACGCTTCATCGCGGATTCGTAGGGTGCTTCTCGCTCGTGACGCACGCATTCTCGCTCGCATCGCACACATACTTTTCACACACCCCCCACTCGTTTCCCCAAAACTCTTTCATTTAAAGATTTGTAAGGATACGAGTGCAGCACACCGTTTAATCAAATCAAAACAGCTCGGCTTCTTGTAGAGGGAAATCCAGAGACAAAGAGAAGAGATGAGAGGGAAGAAGAAGACAGTCTAAAAATTAAAGAGAGCAAAGTACTGTGCAAAGAAGAAAACCAACACCTCTTTTCACTCTCTTCGTTTTCTTCCCCTTTCGCTCACCACCAGACAGCTCGAGTAAGCACATCAGCCCTCTGAAACTCCCTCTTCACCCACACGACCTGTGCATCGAGACCTTCACCCCCGATCTCCTGCATGAGGTAGTCGAGAGTGCCCTGCATGCGGGGCTCTGAACGTGCCAATCCAGACTCGATCTGGTCGTACAGAGGCTTGCTGTCCGTGACTACAATCACTCTCGGCAGCTTCCCGAAGAGGCGGAAAGCAATGTCACGCGTCTTGTAGGCGGCTTTCACGCCGTCCACCATCGACACCATCTCACAGGAGGTGGAAGAGATGAACTTCTGCTTTGTTCTCTTGGAACCACACGCGACAAGGTTCCACTCGTCATCGTTCTCAAGCCTCCACGTCGCATCGACCAGGAAATGCATCCAAGCCTGACGTCCTTCCTTCGACAGAGTGAAGAAAGAAGAGCCGTTGAACTTCAAGATGTAGAGGAGGAGAGTGGAGATGTTGATCCCTCTGAGCTTGAGGGAAAACGGTCTCTCCTTGAGTGCCTGCAACACGAGTGCCAGACACTCCATCAGCTTCTTGCTGACACAATTCGCTCTCGAAGAGAGAATCGAGAAGAACGGCTGCACTTTCGGTTGGGTACGGACGGCCCACCCTAGAGTGCCGATGAGGGACTGGTAGCGCGGCTTGAGGGACAGATCAATCATGTCATCCTCCGGCACCTTCATGTCCTCTTCTCTCACCATACGCTTCTTCTCAGGAAGAAGATCATCAACGCACAGCGAGTTAAGGAAAGAGGCCTGAGATAGGAATATCTTCTTTCCCTGTCTCATCTGCTCAATGCTCACGAACTTTGCCACCTCGCCGTCGACGACTCGCACGAGGCTGCCGAGAGACAGTCTATGCCCGTATTTGCTGAAGATCTCCTCGATGTCCATCGTACCTCCCTCAAAGTCGTCAACATGGTGATAGATGACAGCGTTAACCTCGTTGGTGTTCGTCTCTCTTCATATGTGAATGGACTCATCGATCTCCTCAAAGCCCAGCTCTTTCAACTCAGTCTTCGCCTTGCTTGAAAACATCCTTGCCGAACCAGGCCCTCCATATAGAGCCTTGTCAGCGATGTAGATCTCACCGTCCTTCAACTCTTTCCTCTTCTTCTTCACGATCTCATACTGCTCATCGGTGAACTTGCTCAACTCCTTCGGCTTCTTGTCTGGGAAATCAGGGAGAATCCTGATTCTGGGAACTCGGATCCCGATCTTCTCATCACAGACATCCTCTGCCTGGACGAAAGCCCCAGACACATTGGCCTTCATCATGGGGAAGTCCTTGGAAAGCATGTAGATGATGGCAATGTAGATGGAATGAATGCTCAGGGTGCTGGCATATGTCGGCATCTCTCTAGAGTCCTTGAACCCCTGAGAATACACCCTCGCGTTCGTGTCCCTCTCTCCCGTCTCTCCGTTCTCCTTCCATATGAAACGAGCACTGAGAGGCAGAACGGCTACCACCTCATCACGGTCCACCTTCTTTCCAAGCATGGAGTTCAGAAAGATCTTTGCCCACTCTTTGATGAGGGCACCGTTGAAGATGCCGCTGTTAATCTCTTTTCTGGTAGCTGGCCTCTGAGCAGTACCACCAGAGAACTTCATCGGGGTCACCATAGTCATGAGAGCAGTCTCTTTCATCCGTAGGAAAGCAGTGAAGTCTGCAGGAATGACGTCAACGTCAACAGGCACAGGCACCTCCTTGATCAGGACAGCACCTGTCCTGTTGCCGTCGATCTCGCTCTTCTGCACAGTATCCATAATCTCCTTGGGGACCTCTCCGTCCATCATCGTGAAAAGGCGAACGATCTTGGCTTTCTCGACACGGCAGATCTCACTCGGTTTCCACATGCCCAGAGGGTCCATCCTCATCAGAGCAACCTCAGCAGACTTCTTTCCCATCTTACCGATCAGCTACACGGGCTGCAGCACTCCATCGATCTCTGCAAGAGCGCCACGAACAGGGCGCGAAGGGGAAACCTCCTCGACTGACATGAGAGGCACCATCGGTTCTGGAATCTCCTCAAACTTGTAGTCCATGTCCTCGTAGTAATTGCAGCCGTACTTGTTCTTCTCTCCATCCTCAGTGCCACCCCCCACTCCATCCCCATTCCCTCTGCCTGTGCGTCGCGCTGCTCTGCCCAGCCACGCTTCCTCCACCCCCCGACGCACTGGCTTCGGGACGATGGGGTGCAGCTTGCAGACAGTCCATCTCTCTATCTCCGGAGGATAATACAACACTTCACACAAAGTGTCGTTCACTGTGTTAATAAACACTCCCTCCACACCAGGAAAAGAGAGAGACTTATCAGCAGAAGGGGGCTTGAAAACGACAGGGTCTCCAAAACGGAAAACAAAAGGGGGGGGAGACTGAAAACGGCCAAACCACGGGCTCACACCTGTCAGGGGAGCAAAGGTCACGTTGTGCGTCTGCTCAATGCCGGGGATGAGAACAGGCCACACGTAGGTATCACAGCCAATCTCCTTGAGTGCAGTCCTCAGCATCATCCTAATCTCCCTGTTCGCAACCTCTACTGCTCCATGGGACTCGAAGCAATATGGAGGAGACGGCTCGAGGTAGATGTTGTACTCAGCAGCCAGTTGCTTGATCTTGCCGAGCTTGAGCACGGTGTCATTGTCAGATTAGATGATCTTGGGGATGATCTGCTCGGCGATGATCAGATGAAGTAGATACTGATCGGCCTCGTCCTTGGTTTTCAGCACACGAAGGCTCCACCATTGGTGCCAGAGCTCGACGAGGACACTGATGATGTGTACGCCTCCGTGCTCTACCTCCTTCACGAACATTAGGTCCCACCACCACTCCTCACCAAACTTCTTCCCATCACGCCGGTGTCGGCTTCTCGGTGGTGTAGATCTCACAGCGTTCCTCTGCTCACAGATGTCGCAGCTCTTCCAAACCTTGTCAAGGACGTCTCTCCAGGCCACCAAACCATTCTCCTTCAACGTACCTACCAACCTCTCTTCGCCATAGTGTAGGAGGCGGCGGTGCCACGTCATTGCAGTCTCGTAAGAGACGGCAGACAGTCGGTGTGGGGAGGCGTACACTCGCTCGGCGCTCTGCATGACAACATACGGAATGTTGCAGGATGGATCTCCTCTGGGGCAGTCAATGCGGAACTCTTTCAGCTCACCGGAGACGGCATCGACGATTGTGAACCACGAGTCGGCAGCCGTCTCCATCAGAACCAGCTTGTGGGGTCGAAGGAGCGGTTCCACTGATGGAGACCCATCCTCCCTATCTCTCACGAGATACGCTCTATGATACACAGGCATGCACAGACCCGTCTGCTTCTCAGTGAAAGGGAAACGGAAGAGAACATCCTCATAGACCTTCAGCTTCACTCCCGTCTCGGCCTGGTTGATCTCTCGGTTGATCTCCTTGCTCCAGATGACGTACTTGCAGTAGTACTCGGGGAAGATGGATCTCGAAGCTCCAGTGTTAAGGTAGGCAATGTCGGACTCCTAGAACTCTCTCTAGGAAGACCTTGCAGGTCGATGTACCTGCATCATCCAGGCAGTCTCTCTCATGCCAGCAGCACGGCCGTCGACGATGTCCACTCGCTAATCATCTCGACCGAACGTCGCTGTCTGCACCTCCGTACCCTGCCTGTCGGCAACCATACCCACTCTGTCACTCGACTGCTGCAAGTCCGGACAATCCGCTTGCTTGTGTCCGTACTGCTTGCAGTTATGACATTTCCCCTTGAAGATCGAACCCGAGCTCCCTTGCCCGGACTGAGAACCTCCACGACCACCACGGTGACCTCGCAGTCCACCTCTGCCTCTCTCTGCTTGTTCTCCTCCTCGAGAGCTGCTGCTGGACGGCTGCTCACTAGCACTGCCAGAACTATGCCCACTGGCACCACCCCCGTGTCCACCTCCTCTGCCGCGGCCGTTGCCACGTCCATGTCCACGACCTCGACCACGAAGGCCACCAGGCACCCGAGGCCCGATCTCCCCAGGTCCTGCAAATAGGGCAATCTCAAGCCCCCGACGAGTTACCTGCTCGCTGGGCTTCTTCCCAGCCAGCACCTGCACAAGGGAATTCCCAGCTGCAGATGCGAGCTCCTTGATCTCACGCAAGATCGCCTCAGGGTCGTGCTATTCCTGTTTGAGGGTGATCCTCAAGATCGTCTGCAACTCAAGGGGGACAGCATTCATGAGGTACTCCACCTTCTTCTTTTTCAGGATCTTCACACTGAACTGGACAGCTTGCGCCTCCAAGTTCCTCCACTCAGTGGCTATGAGTGAGAGGTTGGCAGTGAAAGCTCCCCTCCTTTTGTAAAAGGCGTCGTACTTTGCGGTGATGGCATCTTTCATATCCACGTCCTCGATTCCAAAGGCCCGGTTCACTGCCGCCCACACCTCTCTCTTGAAGAGGGGGTAGTTGACCCTTGCTGGGTCCACCTCGGGGAGACCAAGGTTGTCGAGCACCGGCTCCACCTCATCGTCGTCTCCCACTCCTTCTCCTGTAGCTCCCTCCTCCTCTCCCCCTTCCTCGTCGTCCTCCAGGTTGAATGCACCTGCATTGCATTATATGAACATACTAAAGACTGCCGAATGCACATGTTTGACAGCCTTGACTGCATTCAAAACCTGAGAGGGCTCAAGATGCAGTCTTCTCGCTTGGGTCAAGCCAAGCCACGCAGGGTCAGTCATCTTCATCTCTTGGACTGCGATCTTCCAGGAAAGGATTGAATCAGTGGCCCCAAACAGGGGAAAATACTGTTGGGGACCCCTTGGCTCTGCCATCTTTCATACAAATAGACCAAACAAGGAGAGAAAGGGAAGGATAAAAGGTGACCAGCTAAAAAAAATTTGCCTCAAGCGCCTGGGAGCACCACAGAAAAGTGTGATGCTAGCTGTCCTACCATTCAACTAGAGGAGACGGCAATATAACTGAATCACCTCATATCCATTCATCGACTTACAGAAGGAGTCTGTCCAACCAGGGCAGAGTCATCAGCTTCCACTTGTTCAAATCAATCTAGTGACTGTCAATGAAAGAATATTTCCTATGCGTGCGCATAGCCTGTGAATCTATACTGCCCTCCAGTCATACTCAAACTCAAGAGGCCCAAAGCAAGTCAACATCAACACGATCGACTCAAAGACACATGAAAATTCTGACCTGCCACAGCCAACCATCACTGTCACTCAGTCATTTACGAAGTGATCAGCGCTTAGCTAGCTATGCTTGATGTGTCACATCCTACATTGAAGTAAGCTTTCTCAATCAAGTCAGCCTTTCATGCATGCTCTTCAATTCAGTCTACCTGCATGCGCATCCCAGACCGCCACGCTTCATCGCGCGCAGGTCTAGATTCGTAGAGCGCTTCTCGCTCGTGACACACGCATTCTCGCTCGCATCGCGCACATACTTTTCACAGTTGCCGTGGCCCCCGCCACTTACCATTGCAGGCAAGACATGCCTAAGCCTTCGCATGATGGTTTAAAAAATTATGGTTTACATCAATTTTGATTGAGGGTTTTATCAATCAAATTATGGCCGACCCCCCAAATGGCCCCCCGAGGCACTCACCCAACTGGTTGGGTGTATCCCGGTCAAATATTCCTGGCCCGTCAAACATTTATGGCCCGTTAAATGTCCCCAGCCGGATAATTTGAATTCCAAGGCACTCACCCTTTTCGCGGCGCGGCGCGGCGTACGCGCAATTAAGGCACTCACCCGTAGCGTTTCGTTAATTTTTCGCTTGCGGGACCATTTTGGTGGTGGTCTTTCCGGGGCCCCTGCGCACCCCCGCGCCTGTGTCTAAAAAAACGCAGGCGCGCGCGTGTGGCTAAAAAAAAAAAAGGCTCGCCGTATCGCCTCAGGGGGCAGCTCAGCTTTGCTGAGACAGCTGATATTGCGCGATCACTCTATTTTTTAGGCCCGGGGGGAGATCGATGTCACCGCTTGTGGAATCAAGGTGAGTCAATATATATATATACATTTCGCCCCGGAGGGCAGCTCAGCCCGGCCCGGGGGCCCTGAGAGAGCACGCACTTGCATAAACATGCACGGTCGAGACGCGCGCGCGCGCGCGGCCGGCCCGGTTGATTAACATAAACCACTGCATGATGCCCCCCGAGGCACTCACCCAACTGGTTGGGTGTATCACGTTAAGTATAGTAGATGTGTTGGACTGCATGCATGCAAAATTGAAAGCTCATGCAGTGCAACACGTAAGGTGCAACGGGTTGAAGGGGGGAGGCTGACAAACTGTGTCTATATACGTGAGATGCGTCTACCGACATGAACACTGCAACGTACAACGCGTGCTGAAGGATTGGAGACCCTTCGTTTGTGAAGGACATTTATGTATCTATACATGGGCAGACTGAAACATGAGTCAAAACATTATGTGCTTTCTCGCTCAGTAGACAGAGCACAAGTCAAGAAGCATCGCGATGATCGCGATGAGTATCCGAAATATTACAAGCCGCCTCTTTCAGGGTCACGGATTGCTGTCAAAGACTCCTCTACTTCCTGTGGTGCCGCAGCGCTTACCGTATTTCCGAATCCAATATTCTTTCCGTTATTCTTCGACTTCCAACCAGTATGGTGTGAACAGGATTCAGAGAGTTGGGGGAGAATCTTGGGTCATTGCCGAAAAGTGCAAAGAAGAGGAGTTTGTGGACATCCCTTCCGACGTGTTCAATGGCAAATTGAGTGGGTGGAAAGTATCCAGAGATGGAAGAATCAAAACCAGTCGGGGGGCGTTTTCCGGTCCAGACGGAAAGGGAAACCTCAGTAAAGTGCTGGGTGAAGTGTCTGGATATTACTGGGCGAAAATATGTGGAAAACAATATCGCGTTCACCGGCTTGTTGCCTTGACCTTCCTGGGAAAGGAAAAAGAAGTGAAGGAACAGAAATTTCCGGGCAAGCAGCTCGATGTGGACCATATTGATGGTGACAAGCAAAACAATTCTGTGGACAATCTACAGTGGTTAACGCGACAAGAGCACGTCGAAAAGACTGTGGCATCACAAGTCTATCCGCGCCCGAATTTTTCGAGTGCCCTTTGTGTGTATCTTGCGAATTCAGCAGCCGGATTCGAACGGACGTTCCCGAGTATGAGTTCTTGTGCAAAGTTTTTGAAGACGTCTACGGGCGGCAAGTTGTCTACCGCACGCCTGTTTGACAATCCCGATGGGGTCAAGTTGAAGGGGTGGCGGGTCCGAATTGATGACAGGAAATTTCAAGTGCAGAAAGGGGAGTTGTTCAGGCGATTATTCGGCTTGCATGGTCAAAGAGGCCGGGTCGTTCTGGTTCTTGATCCACCGAGCGAAGACCTGGGTTTGAAGCACTACATAGAGGTCTCGAATCTCGGACGGGTGCGCTTTCCCAACGGGCGGATCAGTACGGGACGCATGATGAAAGGGTACCTGTACTCGAAGGGATTTCTAGTCCATCGACTTGTGGCTGAAGCCTTTCACTCGGAGCACAAAAAGGCTCTCGTAGCTGCAGGAGTAGAGGAAAGTACCCTGCAGGTAGATCATAAAGATGGAAACTCTTTGAACAACACGGAAGAGAATCTGCGATGGGTTTCTCAAAAACTGCATGCCCGCTTGACTTGGGCCAGAATAAAGAGCGCACGGGAATGCAGGCTCGCCTAAGACTGACTTGGCGAGAAGGTTTTTCGAACAGGGAATGTACTGGGGAAGGTACAGACAACAAAAGAATGCTTGCACTCTTTCTTGTTCACTGATCTTCCCTCTATGCCTCATCCCCCTAACCCTTCAGCTTCTTCTGTCCCGACACCCTTTTCTTGCATCCAGCTCCGGCTCTCTTGTTGCCTTTGTTTTCCCCCTTTTGGATGGGTGTTTTACCAGATGTCCGTCCCTCCCTGAAGTAAAATTCCTCTTTGATGATGACATGACAAATGATGTCTCCGTCGAATCACTCACTCCCTGTCTTGGTCTTTCCCACTCCTTTCTTCTTCCCCGGTATATTTTTGCCCTTCTATCCTTCACTACCTGAAAGCATCTGAAACTTCGCTTTTCTTCGCTGTTTCGCTGCTTACGTTACAATTTCCCAGCCCATCTCCCTCCGCATGTCTCCCTTGACGTCTTCTTTTCTTTGTACGAGCTTCTGCCTTCTCACTCTTTCCCCCTCATTCGCTTCATCCACCGCCTAATCGGATCCTAGTCGGATTCCATTCCACCCATTTATTGGGTACATGTTCCTTACTCTGACTCCCTTTGTGCTTCTGGATCCTTAAGCCTCAAACAAATACACGCAGTACCTTTTGTCAAGCTGACATTCTGTGTAAGCGTCAACCTGCCATTGCGCCTCTCCAGGCTCTTCATGATTTATTTTGTTCACCTCCCGGGTTTCGCCGACCCTGCACCCCGCCTGATTGTATATTTTTGTATGAAAGTCTTTGGATGCATGTTTGAATAATATAAAAATATTGTCTATAGTAACGCATTTTCTCTCTGAGGCTCTCTCTCTCTCTCTCTCTCTCTGTGTGTGTGTGTGTGTGTGTGTGTGTGTGTATGTGTGTGTGTGTGTGTGTGTGTGTGTGTGTATGTGTGTGTGTGTGTGTGTGTGTGTGTGTGTATGTGTGTGTGTGTGTGTGTGTGTGTGTGTGTATGTGTGTGTGTGTGTGTGTGTGTGTGTGTGTATGTGTGTGTTGTGTGTGTGTGTGGTGTGTGTGTGTGTGTGTGTGTGTGTGTGAGAGAGAGAGAGAGAGAGAGAGAGTGAGTGAGTGCGTGCGTGTCTGCGTGGCTGCATGTCTGTATTAGTGCTAGGCATGGGACATTTAAAAAAAAAGGATTAAATAATAATATATCTATGCGTCTTTCGTCTCTTCCTTCTGTCCTGGTTATTGCTCTCGCTGCTAGCTCTCTCTCTCATGCGACCTCATACTTGACGCTCCTCCATCCGAATGCCTTCTTTAGCATTTGCTAAGTACTTCCTATCCTTCAGTCATGACCAGCACGCCGCGCTGCATTGTGATGTATATCTAAAATCTAGCATCTATGAGTCAGCTTGCTATGTCAACCCTGCAGGTAGCTGGGATTTTACAGGATTTTAGCCCAGGATTTTAGCGGATTTTATGGGATTTTAGCCAGGATTTTAGCGGATTATACGGGATTTTGCCCAGAACTCTGCTGGATTATATCTAAATAGGGCTAAAATCCTAGAAAATAATAGTCCAGCAGAATCCTGGGCAAAATCCCGCATAATCCGCTAAAATCCTGGCTAAAATCCGCTAAAATCCTGGGCTAAAATCCTGTAAAATCCTAGCTACCTATAGGGAAAATAGTGAAAATAGTAAAAATAGTGACTATTTTTACTATTCACTACGTCGAATAGTAAAATAGTTCATAATATAATTAGCTATTTTTACTATTTTAATAGTAAAATAACATTATTTTACTATTAAAATAGTAAAAATAGCTAACTATTTTCTAACTATTTTACTATGTGACGTAGCAAATAGTAAAAATAGTAACTATTTGAACTATTTTTACTATTTTTTCAACTATTTTTAGTATTTTAAATAACTTGCCGACTCATACTTACTTACTTAATTGTGGTTAAGCCTAGGGTCTCTAAAACCAGAGACAAATGGCAACCCATGCATACAGTTGTAAACAAAAGGAGCAAACCGCCGCAGCTTAGCCTGCTTCCGCACGAATATGAACAACCATGACCCTCCGCAGCCTAGGCTGAAGCTAAAGGCTGAACAACCACACAAAACGCGCGTGTACTCATTTTAGACAAGCTTTGATCAGTGCACTTGCCTTCTTCGGCTCCTGGTCCACAATGAATGAAACGAGCTCTCTTACATATGTCTCTTCTTCCCCGATACCTCTTCCCCCAGCTGCAGCAGTCCATCTTGCTCTACAGACCCTTTCACCGATTCCTGTTCTCTCTTTCACTCTCTCTGCCAGCAAGTGAAGTTTGGACCTAAGCTGCTCTGTTTGCACGCATGCAGACAATCCATGCAGACAATCGATGCACCGCATCTTCGATCACTTTTTTACTTTCAACTGCAGGACAGTAAATACAGTGTTCTTCGCAGGATCCACCGTGTCTCTTTCCCCCACCAACATATGCTTGAAGGAGAGAGGTGAAAAGAGAACTACCAGACAAGAGAGAGTGAGGCAGAGTACGCAATTGAACTGTGTAACCCCACCCTCTTCTAACCTTCCCCCCTAAAAGCAACATGGCCAGACGCTGGTGCAATTGGTTCTCTATCTGAAAATTACTCAGTCGGCAATTGCATGAATAGATGCCACATGAACAGGTGAGCCTATGCTTGCCGACGGGTCTTGAAGTCAACCATTCCGACAACTATTCTGAGGCTTCCCTTTCCCTCACTTTCTGCCTGAGTATCCATTTATTTATTCCGTTTCTCCCTCTCTGGCTTTCTTTTCTCAAAAGATCTGGTGCGATTGTCTGATTCAGAAGCATGCTACTGGCTGAATTGGCCCATACCGGTGTCAGCGATCTGTGCCATGCATCCCAGACTGCCCGAGGAACCTCCCTTTCTGTTCTTTTTATGCTTTCTATGAAACCTCCCAACCGACAAGAAAGAATCTCTTTCATGGGACGCACACCAGCCGAAACTAAAGTTGGTACCTTGAAAGAGCTATAAGGCAAACGGAATATCCAACGCACAAATCGAAGCTGCAATACATCAAGTGCAACGATATCTTTCTGACTTACCGGCAAGGCTTCGAGCGAGTACATTGCCATCGGTTCCCAGAGCGCCTGCAGTAAACGAACTTTGCATCGGGGGGGCAAAGGACCTAAGGATGAACAAGTGCCCATCACTGCCCCCAAACAGCGTTCAGCACTTTCAAGTCGGTCCCTGACTGACTTTCTTGGGTCCCCTCTCTCAAACATACGATACCCAAGGTATTTATAGCTCTCTACACGTTCAATTGTCTTCCCTTTAAAAGTTACTTCCCCTTCTATTTCCCTTCCTGAGCCTGAGAGTGCAAGAACTTTTGTTTTCTTTAAATTCACTTTCAACCCATGTTCCTGACAATAAGAGGCCAAACGGTCCAAACGCCACTGCAGGTTAGAAGAAGAGTGAGCAAAAATATTAATAAGATCGTCTGCGTAACCTATACTCTCAAGCAGTAAGTCCGCCAATCTTACCTCCTCAGGGATGCGGGGTCGCTGTTCCATTGTTTCACTCTCCTCTCTCCTCTCTCCGCATTCTCTCCCCCTCTGTCTTTTATCCGTATCTGATTCCCCATCCAAACCGTTATCAGCTTCCCTCCCTTTAACACTCAGAGCAGAATAAATATTATTAATAAACAAAAGAAAAAGAAGAGGAGAGAGTGGATCTCCCTGTTTTACTCCTGCACTTTCAGGAAAGACCCAATCTGACCCATCCACCCTTCCCCACACATTCATATACATGGAATAAATCATGCACACGTCCTTCTTACTAACTCCTTCCTCTCTAAGTCTGTCAATCATTTTCTTTCTGGGTACTCGGTCAAATGCCTTGCTGAAGTCAACAAACGCTGCAAGGAGGGGTCTGTGTCTCTTCTTTACTGAAGCTGTAAGAGCACGCGCATACATGATTCAGAAGAGCAGCTATCGCTTCCCTTGTACCGACCCCCTTCCTGAAACCCACCTGTCGTTCATCTATATTCGTTGTCTCCCTTAACTGACCATCCATCAACAGCGCGAACAACTTTGCCAGAAGGTAGATAATGTGTATGGGCCTCCATTTGTCATAAGAGGGAGAGACGTGACCTTTTGAAACAGGAGCAATTCGAATGAAGTTCCACTTTTCTGGCCAGAAAGAAAAAAGAAGAAAAAGATTAAAGAAAATGAAAAGAAGAAAACGAGACAGACGAGAAGAGGAAAAATATAAATGTACTTGCGCAGGGGAGATTCCTTCGAGGCCGGCTGCCGTCTTTAGGTCGATTGCCTTCAGTATCTTCTCACATTTATCGAAAAAGAAGAAAGGTGTCGGGGGGGGAGCTAGTGTTTCATCATTCTTTTGAGGCTCCAGTCCGTTCCCACTGAACACATCGGCCCAAAAATTTAAAAACGAAAAGGCGGACGGCTTTTTTCCTTCACTCCCACTCTCTGCCTTTTTTCTCTCCTTCCTCCATTTCTATAGGGCTGGTGGGTCCTTAGCAGCTTCTTCCGTGAGTCTCTCTACCTGAAGAATGGCATACTTTCTCTTTTTTCTTGTTATTAACTTCTCTCTCTCTCTGTTTAACCTGCTCATCTGTCTCTTTACAGTGATGTACCACTCGTTTTCATCCTCCCAGTCTAGCCCCCCAGTCATAAATGAAATGCATGCATATCTAGCCATAATAAGACAGTCAGCACAGGGAAGGATCGAAAGAGGTAGAGTGCTGACTGTCTATCACTTTGGAAGAAAAAGGGGTCGAGTGGAATGGAAAGATGGATGAAGATGTAGGTAGACGGTACAAGGGAATGTACCGTAAAGATCAGTGGGAGAGCTATAAATGTACCTAGGGAACTTGGGGATGTCCCCATGGAGAAATCTTGTACAGAGACATAGAGAGAGATCTCGTACAGAGAAGTCTGTTCGACAAGAACTCTTTGCCAGAACCTTGTATTTATTGTTTGTAATGCTTTGATTGCTTACATGCATAAGATTGCATGCATTTGTGCTGCATGGATTTATTATGGATCAATACAGTGTCGAGTGCCCCAGCATGCCTGATTGATTGGCTTGTATGGGTGCAGTGCGTACGTGTGGAGGCCACGGCTTGATACTTAGGCCTTTCTATGGTTTTGAGTGCAGTGGTTATATAGGTGATACTTTACGTGCATTCCTCTCTTTGCAGTGGTAGCGTAGGAGGTAGATGCAACGGTAAGTGTGCGAGCGTGTCTTTTCTTATGTCTGTGTCATGTGTGTCTCATTACGTGTATTTCCCTCCTTGTAGCGGTAGTAAGTGTAGACGAGAAGAAATTTGAATGGATTCAAAGAGAACACAATGTGTCTGTGTTTAGTTGCGTACTTTGTGTGGGTAAGTTGTTGACACTTTGTGCGATGCTTTGCTAGCTTTATACTACAAGTTTGAATATATGACAGTGTGTGGATTGTGTGTGATTGCAGCATGAACTCTGCTTCTTGTATCTGCGAAACTATGTGAAACGAGGCGAAACGAGATGGGCAAAGGCAGCAAGCTTTCTAGGAGAGAGCGTTACTTCACCTGCATGCGTACAATGGCTGTGTGGGTTAACTATGTTTGACAATGTTTCATGTTTGTTTGTGTAAATGCTTGACTGCGTGTATGTTTGTGTATGTTTGTGATCATGAATTATAACTTGAAGCGAGAAGAGAAGAAATCTGTGCAGTCTGTCTTTCTTTTCCTTCCTTTACATGCCTTCCACCTCCTTCTCCCTCGTGAAGAGATTCGAACGATGACGGCGTGTTGGGCTCCAGTGCTTGTAAGTGGTCCTTGTACGTCTTGATGACCTTGTTGCTCGTAATAAACCCACCGCAGTGAATCAAGAGCCGCCACAGAGGAGAAAAGAATCTTTGCTGTGCTACAGAGGGGATGTGGCAGCCGCATACTGAGTTTTTCTCAGTTTGGTGTGCAGGTGGGAAGCCCGACTTGGGTCACACTCCTTCCCACATTGTGCATTGTGGAAAGGGCGTGTGCGTTTGTGCCAGAGCGAAGGCGGTTAGCAGATCACCAGAGCGAAGGTGGTCTATAAATATCCAGGGAAGGACAAAGCTACTGCATGGTTATGGAAGTGGTTGGTGGGCATATGTGGGCGTTCTGTAGGTGTGGTATTACTTATACAGACAGGCCGTCAGTGCGTTACGATGAGTCTGTTGCTGCTAAAGAAAGAAAGGCAGGAAGCCCTAAGAGAAGTGGAGTAGAGGAGGTTTGAGATGTGATCATGGTTGATGGCTTCAAGTGGAGAGGCACCACCACAAAGAACACAGACGTACATTCCTTGAGAAGGAAAACATCTGTAAAAAGAAGAGAAGGTCAGACGATGGCGTCCAAAGACAGAAAAACGACCATCGGTTTTCTAGAAGTTTGTGAGAAGTGAAAAAGGCTGCCCGGTTCGTTTCCGGGAGCCGGCACCACGTAATAAGACAGTCAGCACAGAGAAGGATCGAAAGAGGTAGAATGCTGACTGTCTATCACTTTGGAAGAAAAAGGGGTCGAGTGGAGTGGAAAGATGGATGGAGATGTAGGTAGACGGTACAAGGGAATGTACCGTAAAGATCAGTGGGAGAGCTATAAATGTACCTAGGGAACTTGGGGATGTCCCCACGGAGAAATCTCGTACAGAGACATAGAGAGAGATCTCGTACAGAGAAGTCTGTTCGACAAGAACTCTTTG